>JAXQQM020066389.1:0-68160 GCA_034641835.2 Pinus albicaulis | reverse complement strand
CTTTCAATGGTAGGATGCTCAAACATTACTTTTGTTAGCTGATATTTTAGTTTCAGATCTTTTTTGTTTCTTTGTATATAACATTGCTTTTGAATTTGAGAAAAGAAAAAAAAATACAAAAACAATAGGAAAAAGAGAAAAAGAGGGCAGAAATAAAAAAAGTGAGGTACAACCCCATACCAAAAAGGAAAGGAAAAATCTGAAAGTGTGCGAGCTTAAATGCCACTACTAAACAACAACAACCTTGTTATTGTTGGGTATGTGTTATATTCTTTCCACGTCTAGTTGCACGCGTTGTATGTTGCGCCGAGCGCAGCAGGGGGGTCACAACGGGGGCGGTAGCCCCCCCTGTCAGGGTCCGGGGCAACGGCCTGGCAAAAAAAAAATTTGGTGTGCGGTCCCACTCATAGGTGGACCCACCCATGTTTTGTGCATGAGTTTACACATGGTTTTGGGGTACAATGGTTTTTCGTCCCTGGTATTTTGTAGATCCGGTTAAGGGAACTACAGTTATGTTCTAATCCAGGGTTAATGGATTGGGGTTTATGTATGCTTCGGCATGTATATATATGTGTTGTAACACTAAAAGGAATATAATGAAAAATCAAGCTGGTCGTCCCGATTTGGGATCCAGAGGAAAATCTCTGTGTTTATCTGTTTTATGTTTTATGCTCTCGCTATTGTTTATTTTCTGTTATAAGATTCGTGTGTAGATAATTTCTGTTCAGGGTTAAAACCTACATTTGGTATCAGAGCTGTTTCGGATTCAAGGGGACGCCTTTGCTACTGAGGGTTTTTTGTTCGGGCCTGAGGTAGACCCTGGTTAGTGGGAGATCTGTGGAATTGATTCTTGTGGTGAAAGAAGATGGTGAGCGGCGGAAAGATAGAGATCGAGAAATTTAATGGTCAGAGTTTTGAGTTGTGGAAGTTCAAGATGGAGGATCTGCTGGTGGATAAAGATCAGTGGATCGCGGTAGATCCAGGTACTAAACCAACGGCAATGTCAGATGAAGACTGGAAGAAACTGGATCGGAAGGCTAAGAGCACAATACGGTTGTGTGTGTCAGATTCGGTATTGTTGAATGTATCTGGGGAAGCTACGGCGAAGAATTTGTGGGAAAAACTTGGGACTTTGTACCAATCTAAGTCTCTGGTGAATAATTTGTTCCTGCGGAAAAAGTTGTATAACCTGAGGATGAAGGATGGAGACTCGGTGACAGAGCATCTGAACGCCTTCAATACTGTGGTAAGTCAGTTGTCATCTGTTGATATTAAAATCTCAGATGAAGATAAGTGCATCAGTTTGTTGTGTTCTCTACCGGACTCGTGGGATAGTCTGGTTATTGCAATAGGTAGCAATACAACTACCTTGAATTTTGATGACATTGTCTCAGCCTTGCTGTCGGAGGAAATGAGATGGAGAAATATGGAGGGTCAAAATGGAGATGCCTTATCTGTACGAGGAAGGTCCCAAAATAGAAAAAAGAATAAGGTTTCGAGTGGGAGATCTAAATCTCCTGGAAAGTTTGTAAAGGTGTGCTGGAAATGCGGAAAGGAAGGACACTACAAAAAGGAATGCAGATCTAAAGCTCTTGAGAAAGGAAAGGGATCTGATGAAGCTCCTTCTGCAGAGGCAAAAACCACCTCGGATGAAGGTGGGGATGTGTATTTGGCTTCTTCTTCAAATACACATGTAGATCACGAGTCATGGTTGATTGACTCAGGTGCATCCTTTCACTTCACTCCCCATAGGGAGTGGTTCTGCGAGTATGAAAAATATGATGGTGATGTCTTCCTAGGGGATGATAGGAAGGCTAGAATCATCGGACGTGGAAAGGTCAAGCTGAAGCTGCAAGGTGGAAGGATTAGAACACTTCCTAGTGTTCTGCATATTCCTGCATTGGCCAGAAATTTGATTTCTGTAAGCAAGATGGATGATGCAGGTGTAAAAACAGTGTTCGAGAAAGATGCCTGCAAGATGGTTTGGGGAGCACTGGTATTAATGCGAGGAGTTTGGACTGGAACTCTGTACAAGCTACAAGGTAGCACTGTTATTGATGGGTGTAACAGTTCTATGGTTCCTGAAAGTGGAGCGGAAAGCCTAGCTGTCTCTGGAGAAAAGACCATGCTATGGCATCAAAGGCTTGGACATATTGGAGAGAAAGGCCTTCAGATACTGCACAGAAATGGTATGGTAGAAGGTATGTCTAGTTGCTCT
Organism: Pinus albicaulis; assembly: GCA_034641835.2. Lineage (NCBI taxonomy): Eukaryota > Viridiplantae > Streptophyta > Pinopsida > Pinales > Pinaceae > Pinus > Pinus albicaulis. Next base: position 65,942 of record JAXQQM020066389.1, on the reverse strand, counting down.
CTGGAATTCGATTTCTGTGAACATTGTGTATATGGGAAGCAGAATCGAGTGAGTTTTCCTTCTGGTGCTAAGAGGGCAAACAAGATATTAGAACTTGTGCACAGTGATGTGTTTGGGCCTGTGTCAGTTCCATCACTGGGAAAGTCTGTGTACTATGTTTCATTCATAGATGACTTCTCGAGGAATACATGGATATATTTCTTGAGGAAGAAATCTGAAGTCTTTGACAAATTTAAAGAATTTAAGGCTCTGGTGGAAAACCAGACAGAGAAGAAGATAAAGGCGTTGAGGACAGATAATGGTGGGGAGTTCTGCAAGAAGGAATTTGAAGAGTTCTGTAAGAAGTGTGGTATAGCACGACAGAATACTACTCCATACACACCTCAGCAAAATGGAGTTGCAGAAAGAATGAATAGAACACTGATGGAAAAGGCAAGAAGCATGCTCAGTGGTACCGGGTTAGGACAAGAATTCTGGGCAGAGGCAATGGAGACTACATGTTACTTAGTTAACAGATCACCTTCATCAGCGTTGGAGGATAAGACCCCACATGAGGTATGGACTGGTAAGAAACCCTCTATTTCACATCTAAGGGTATTTGGATGTGATGCATATGTACATGTTCCAAAGGATAAAATGACCAAGTTGGATAATAAATCTGAAAGGTGCATCTTTATTGGGTATAAGGATGGTTTAAAGGGTTACAAGCTTTGGAACCCAGAAACAAGGAAGGTTGTGTACAACCGAGATGTGGTGTTTAGAGAAGTGAAAGATGTTGTTAAACATGAAGTCCTACCAAAGGAACCTGAGAATATAGAGTTTGAGCTAAAGGAGGATGAATCAGACTCTACAACATAAGAAGACTCAGAAGATGAAGAGCCACAAACTCTAGCTTTGAGAAGATCAGTTCGAGAAAGAAGGCAACCAGAAAGGTATAGTCCATCTGCTTTCTGTTCAAGTTTTGCCTTAACTATAACTGATGATGAACCTAGAACTGTCAGGGAGGCAGTAGATTCGGAGGATGGAAAACTCTGGAAGGAGGCCATGGTTGATGAAATGGCATCCTTGCACAAAAACGATGCATGGGATCTGGTGGAGTTGTCAGCTGGAAGGAAGCCCATTGGGAGCAAATGGGTGTTTAAGAAGAATATGAATGTAGAAGGCAAGGTGGAGAAATACAAAGCTCGATTGGTAGCAAAAGGTTATTCCCAGGTGCCGGGAATTGATTTTGGTGATATTTTTCTCCTGTTGCCAAAGTTACTTCTATTAGATTACTTTTATCTGTTGCTGTTGCATTTGATTTTGAGATAGAACAGATGGATGTGAAGACAACATTTCTTCACGGAGATCTAGAAGAGGAGATCTACATCAAGCAACTTGAAGGCTTTATGGTGAAGGGTAATAAAGAACTGGTATGCAGGTTGAAGAAGTCTCTGTATGGGTTAAAACAGTCACCAAGGATGTGGTATCAAAAATTTGATACCTATATACGGGGACTTGGCTTCAATAGAAGCAAGGAGGATCACTGTGTTTATTTTAAATTAATTGGTGACCGTGTTATTTATTTGGTCTTGTATGTGGATGATATGTTGTTGATTGGAAATGATAAAGAAATTATCCAAGATTTGAAGACCCAACTGTTCTCCAAATTCGACATGAAGGATCTTGGTGCTGCAAACTATATTTTGGGCATGGAAATTAAGAGAGATCGGGCAAAGAGGATGCTCTGGTTAAACCATAGGAAGTATGTCGAGACTATATTGTAGAGGTTCAATATGCAAGATAGTAAACCAGTGAGTGTTCCTATTCCTGTAGGTGCAAAGTTGTCTGCTGAACAGTGTCCCAAGACACAAGAAGAAGAGGAGGATATGTCCCGTGTTCCATATGCAAGTGCGGTGGGTAGCCTGATGTATGCAATGGTCTGTACTAGACCAGACATTGCACATGCAGTGGGAGTATTGAGCAGGTTTATGTCAAACCCAGGGAAGGAGCATTGGACAGCAGTGAAGCGGGTTTTGAGATATTTACGTGGCACTAGTGATTATGGCTTGTGCTACCAGGGAAGACCAGGATTGGAAAGAATGTTGGACATTCGTGGTTTTGTTGATGCAGACTGGGCTGGAGATCTGGACCAAAGAAGATCTACAAGTGGGTATGTGTTTAGCCTATTTTGAGGTGCAGTCAGTTGGATGAGTAAAAGACAGTCTGTAGTGGCACTTTCAACTACAGAGAGCGGGGAGCTCATAAGCGACCACTCATGCAAGCGAAACGGTTGGTTGCGAGAGATTGTGTTCAAGTATGGGGTTGGTATAGCAAGCTATAAGGATATCTTGTATGATAGCCAAAGTGAAATTTTCTTGGCTAAGAACCACCTTATCATTCAAAGACAAAGCACATTGATGTTCAATATCACTTTTTTAGAGATATGGTTGAAGCTAAAAGGGTGTTGCTAGTAAGTGGACACTTTGAAGAATGTTGCGGATGCATTGAAGAAGTTTTGTAAGCACTCGAAGTTCTCTTGGTGTAGAGAAACAATGGGTGTTGAAGAATTAGCCCAATGACTAAGCTCTCATGTGGCCCCCTATGGAAAGAAAACAACAAGTGGGAGAATGTTGGGTATGTGTTATATTCTTTCCACGTCTAGCCCCACATGTTGTACATTGCCTTTGAGTGCGGCGGGGGGGTCACGAGGGGGGCGAAAGCGGTTCTGTCAGTCGGGGAAGCACCTCAGAAAAAAAAAAAATTTGGTGTGCGGTCCCACTCATAGGCGGACCCACCCATGTTTTGTGCATGAGTTTGCACATGGTTTTGGGGTACGATGGTTTTTCAGCTTGGTATTTTATAGATCCGGTCAAGGGAACTATGGTTATGTTCTAATCCAGGGTTAATGGATTTGGGTTTATGTATGCTTCGGCATGTATATATATGTGTTGTAACACTAAAAGGAATATAATGAAAAATCAAGTTGATCGTCCCGATTTGGGATTCAGGGGAAAATCTCTATGTTTATCTGTTTTATGTTTTATTCTCTCGCTATTGTTTATTTTTTGTTATAAGATTCATGTGTAGATAATTTATGTTCAGGGTTAAAACCTATAGCTATTTTAGTCATAAAGCCTAATCATGACTAAGATAGATTTCAATTTTCTTTGATAGGTTAGTGAAGAAAGATTTTCCAAAAGTTTGTTTAATCATGGCTTATCAATAGAATAGATTATGGGGTGGTATGGTTCAAACAAGCAAATCTGAACTGTGGATTTGATGAAGAATGGCTCTAATCATATCAAAATATGAGCCAAAGAAGAAGAAGAATTGGTTCTAATATGCTCAAAATCTGAACCAAGAGATAAGAGAACAACTCTAAAAAGATCAAAACCAGAGCTGCAAGAAACAATGAAGGATATTTGTAAAATCTTAAGCCTTCACAGTCTTGTTTAAATTTCTACAAATAAATTCTATGAGTAGCTTGTACATACAGCCATAGACACCATGGCAAATCAAACAGTCTAATCCTGGTTTGATTGTATTTCAATTTATGTTTTAAAAAATAGAGAATAAAAATCTGTCAGATAGTCTAATCCTGGCAGATAGTAGCTTAAGTAGAGAATTTATGAGTTCAACAATTTAATCTAAACTCATGGAAGAAATAAGGGTAGATTTAGACTAGATTTTCCTATTTTCAAAAGAATAAAATGTTGATGATAAAGGTCTGCAAGTCCAAATGCACCTTATGAAGAAAAAATGTTAGGAAAAGTAGGTTGTGTAGGTAGAATGTTTGGGAGAAATTTGTTTGTTGATATGATATATTGATCATCTTTTTAAGCAGCATGATCAAGGAAGAAAATATTTCCAGTGGATAAAGGCACAGGTCTGCATCATAGAGATAAATTTATGAACTTCTTGACACCTCCAAGGAGCTACCATCCCCAAGTGGAGCCACTGTTAGCCATCAGTAAATTTTTGTCATAGCAAATGATGGCTAAAACAGGTCTTAAGTCTTCAAGAGATTATTTTCACAGAAAATTGCTCATTCTTGAAGTCTTTTGATGCTGCCTAAAACTAAAAATTGATTTCCACTTCTGTTTCATTGAATAAATCCACCAATAAACCATGTTGCTATCCAAAAATATTGTTTTTTAGGCCATGTTCCATCATTTTCTAAACCTATTTTCACTCATTTTTCCCCTTTTCATCCTTCATTTTCCTCTGAAAAATCCCTTTTTCTCCTTCTCATTTTACCCTCATTCTCCTTAGAAAACCTTCAAAATCCCTTTAAAACTCATAAAAATCCTTTTTTACAGTCTAAAAACTCGTATTTTACCTATCGGAACACTAAAAAACACCTAAAAAGGCTTCATTTTAAGCCTTTTTGCTCATATAAAGGTTTTGGGTTTTTAAGCCCCTTCCGGCTTAGCCCCCAGCTCATTTTCCCTTCATGTGACCCAGCCCCACAACCTGGCGTTTAAAACTTTTCTCTCCCGGCCCCTCTTCCCTTGGCCCCAGTTCTGTGTTCTCCCATAGGACCGCGGCTTTTTTCTAAATCCCTAGCCCCTTCCCTAACCTTTTGTTTTCTCCCTGCTCCCCTTATAAAAATTATTTTCCCTCGTACTTTTCCCTGTTACCTTTGTCAAACCCCGATGAATCTTAGCCATAGATCTATATGATCTAACAGCGATAATTCGACCCCCGCCGTTCATTTCCTTCCTTGACCACATTCCTACATTCTCTTTATCCCCGCCTTTTCACCTCGTCAATCAATCCCCACCGTTGATGTTGTAAAGATCCAACGACTTCCATACCTCCCCTCCCTGCCCTTTCTTCTGCCCAAATCCTTCCATCCATCCTATGATCAAATCTCCACTGTCGATATATATAATCCAACGGCTCTCGGTTAAACCCAACAACCAACCCCTCCGGGCCTACCATCCATTACATAAACTGCTCCCCCAGTCCTACGCTGACACATGGCCTCCACTTAACCAATACACCAAGCACTTCTCTCCATCGCGCTCCCCCGTAGCAGTTGGATCTTCCCCCCCAGATCCAACAGTCGACGATCAATATCGCGTGATTTTGCCGTCACGGGGTTTAACCTCCCAAAGTCACGCGAGACCGGCTGGTTTCATAAGGGACGGGTGTCGCGGAAGGGTTAGTTGCGTTCCCCCACAGCAAAACCATTTACCACCGAATAAAATGCAAAAGCACTTGGTAGATTTCGCGCCAAATATGGTTTTTAAACCAGATTTTTGCGGGCTATATCCACAAAACCTCCTGCCTTAACCCATTTTCATCTCCTCACTTTCATGCTCCTCTACCTGCGCGGCCTGCATCCATATTTTCTAACCCCGCGGGGTTTTATGACGTGTTTTATTGGTTTTTTGCGAGGTTTGATAGCGATTCTTAAGGTCGAAATCCTCCTACGCTGTAAAGGGATGGGCCGGTGGCCGACCGTGGTCAAATAGAGGCCAAATCATGCAAAAAAGGGATGAAAGGGTTGAGTTCCAAAGGTTAATCAATGTTTCATGGACATCGATTACACTATAAACCCTCCAAAGCCCCAAAGCCACCTGCACACTCAGGGAAGAAACAAAGATTGAAGATTGAAGGTTTGAGCTTAAATTCAAGGGATTAAAGCGCAAAGATGAAGATCAAAAGGTTTAATCTGACAGTTTAAGGGAAAAAACACGGTTTAAAGGGAAAGTCATCAAATATTTAAAAATAAAGGGTTAAATATATAAAGGTAGAAGATTAAGGAGCTTAACCAGACAATGAAAACCCAAAGCCAAAGAAAAAGGGATATTTGACAGTGAATACAGTCAGCATAAAGTTTAAAGACTCCGAAGATGATTACAAAGGCCCAAAAGCAGTATTAGGGCATAATCAGTGTTTAAAGCCACTAAATCTGACAGATCAACAAAGAGAGCCTCTAAATGCCACATCATTGAGGCAATTACTCCTCAAAATGCCACCTACAGGCCTTTTTACCTAAAAAGAATACACAGTTAAAGCACAGTCAGAGATATTTTCCAAAGACAGCTCAGAATTAATTACCAGCGTACCAAAAGCCTCCAAAGTCAACAAAAGTGACTGAAGTTGATGAAACTTAATGCAAAATTCAATTAACAGAGTTAAAACCTCAGATATCTTCTCCATTTGGCCCTTCAAAGCCCAAGAATCACTTACTCTGTATTAATTGAACAAATAACACTTCTTTTCACTCCACCTCCTCATTCTTCTATAAATACTTCTCTAGAAGACAGTATTATTGTTGGTTGGATACTTGTTGAATGTAAATAGCTTATGAAGTTGCGGAAACTCTGTTTTGTAATTGAAGAAGGGTAGGCTAATATGAGAAGTTTGAAGCTGTAAAAGACCCACTGGACTTGAAGATTGTAATTGGTTTGAACATCAAATACACAAGCTAATTTATGGGATCTTGGTTTATGTCAATGGTGATGTTTTTCTTACTGTAATCGTCATTTTCTCATGTTTTCCATACTGTCCATTTTCTCTGATAAAGAACAGCAAATATAGATTAGGATTTACTGTCAAGTACCCTAAATCTCACTGATTAATCTTAATCTTTATGTTTTCTACCAATTGTGTATTTAAGGATAATTCAATAGAGTGTGATCAGTCAAGGAATGTTGGGGAGCCCATGTTTTGCTGAGTAAAGCTTGAAATATTGTCTTTAAAAGTTCTTGAAAAGTCTGCTAAGTAAGGTTGAATTAGGGAAGTCCATGGTTAGCCCTGTCCTCTAAATTCTTCTCCAATAGTTGCTTTGAAAATTTCCCTTAAGAGTATGCCAAAAGCAGGATAGGTTCAAAGTCCTAACCTGATCTTAGGCTGCTTTTTATGTTTATCATGAATGTTTTTTCTTTGAGTATGCTGAAAGTAGGCTAGGTTAAAAGTCCTTACTTGATCTTAAGCTATTCTTTGTTTTTCAATGTTTTCTCTTCAAAGTACATCAAAAGCAGGCTATTTTAGAAGTACTTACCTAATCTTAGATTACTTTTGTGTCTTTCTATTAAGTGCATGTCAAAAGTAGGCTATTTTAAAAGCACTTACCTGATCTTAGGTTGTCCTTAGTTTTTCTTCTGTGTTTTCTTCTTTCACAACACTTTTTATGATTCCATATCATCAAATCAGTCTAAAGAATCCTTTGACATAGATGACTTGCCCCATGGACCACCTGTGAAACTTCTTGTGCAATTAAATCCTTTTGTGACTCCATAGCCCAATGGATTGAAGTTGTTTCTCAATTATCTTATCAACTGAACCATTTTCAACCTACTTACACCTTTACCCTTCAAAAACTTCCTTCATTTTGATGATTTTCTACCCAACCAAAATAAACAAAACCCTTGTACTTCATAACTAGCCTAATATCATATCATAAAGCATAAAGAAATATCTTTGAAAACACATATATAGAGAGATCCCTCTCTGAATCTGGGATGGCTAGATCCTTTGATTCCAAAGTGGTTTTGATGTAGGCTATGCAGCGTTTGTTCTTGCCAATATTGCAAACTATGGAGGCTGAGGCAGTCTCCTTCCTTTGTGTAGAATTCTTCTGAAATATATAAGGGTGAATGCTCATCATCCCTTGATGCTGATCCTTCTTCTCTTCCTCTCCTTCCATCTCACAATCCACCAACGCTACTGCATGTTGCTCTGGAATTGTGTTTTGGTTCCCACATGTTGAATGATTTGGAACTCCTTGTAAAGATGCAAGGGCTCCTCTAGTGGAAGTAATGGCTCCCCTTTCACCTCCATGTGGTGATGGATCTTCTTCCTCCATCCTCCTTGCAGTAAATTTGGGCAATAGACTATGTTGTGGATCTACATGTGTGGCTAAATTCTCACACCCATCATGAAAATAGTTAGGGCTTGTTTCAAACCCTTCCAAAAATCTTCTACACTCCTCCCCTTCCATCTCCTTGAGATCTTCTTTAATACATTCCAAGGTTTGGAAAAGAAGCAGAGATATCACCTCTTCCGTCATTCCTCCTTCTCCTCTTTCTCTCAACAAGAAAGTAGGCATGTTACAGTGTTGTAGATCAGATTGTGTGGTTGAATTCTCACACATAGCATAATAAGTACTAGATATTTCTTCATGAGAAGAACTCCTTGAGGGATTTGCATGTCTTCCCCTACTCATTCCCCTGATTTCTTCCTTCAATTCATGCATGGATTGAGAGAGAGAGTGTTAGAAAAAATATTCTCTTTTTCCTCTGTGTAATATTTCTTTAGTATTCTTCTTTATTCTTCTGATAGCTAGATCTCACAGGCTGAGCCAGAGATCATGCTCTGATACCACTGTAATATCCCAAAAAGGGAACTGTCAGCAAGGCATGACTGGAAAACGCATTTTCCAGGAATGGCTGCTACAATATTTGAAACTAGCACTTGGATCCCTTAGATATGAGTATCTAAGTCCTAAATCCAAGAGGATATCAAAAGCAAATCCTTCTAGGTGGGGAAAACAGGCTTCCCACACCTAGTATGGCTTGATAAATACCCAATGAGGGATTGCAAAAATGTATAAAAAAATTAATGGATATTTAGCATTAAATAACCTCATATGATGTGTTAAAAACACATAGCCATCAATCCAAGCTACAGTAGCAAACTATCCTTCATTTCATGAGCCAAAAGTTGGGGAAAAACAACAATTATTCCCTAAAAAGGTTAATTTCAGAGATGAGCATAAAAATAAGGGAAAGTTAAAGTGGTGTCTCATAGCTTAGGTCATGTGGGACTCACATACCAAATTTAAGCAAAAAACAATTACTCTGGCTATGTTAAACAGGTCTCCCACTCTCGGTATGGCTTAAAAATGCCCAATCCCTATGACTTGATTACTGCAGAATTTACTGAAGCACAGACATCATGATTTTATGAAGGTGTTGGATAAAATATGGTATGGAAATCAGGAAATAAGTTCTACATTATGGCCCATACACTGTACAATTGATAAACATAAGATTTACATGAAGAATCCCTCAATATTGAGGTGCTACAACAACAAAATGAGACTGCAAAGCCTGGAAGCATTATTTTATTGATGCTACAGCTGATATATATTACACTTCAGATCTAGAGCAGATATGTACAAAAAAATATAGATACAATATAGATCTGTGTAATATATGGGCTCCTTAATACACTCCCCTTGGGGATCTGAGCAAATCATGAACATCAGTGAGTAGATCTGAGATCTAAGTTGTAGTCCTATAGTAATATTTAGGAATTCTGTAGTAAATAGAGCCATATGAAAATAAGATCTGAAATGAACATGGATTGGATGGCCAATCCATGGATCACCACAGTGCAAGGAGAGCCCCTTAACACCAGAGATCACTCCTCCAAAACGTTGCTCAAACACCCTGCAACTTCCCTCTTGCAGATAACATAGTTATGGGAGAGAAACTGCGTTGTTAGCTTCAGTACTGGATGGGCCTAATGCCTAGATCTGAAAGTGAAACTCCAATGATCCAATACAATCTTCCAGGAGGTTAAAAGACACACTCACTGAGAAGAGGCACTAGATTTCCCTAGATCTGAGTAGATCTAGCTTCCACTGCTACAGCTTGCAAAAAAAATAAAACCCTCAATGGGATATGAATTTTGGTTGGAAGATGAAGCTTGGCCCAAAGCCTGATAGTGGACAAGATAGAACAAGTCTCCTCCAAGAGCTGCTCAAGGAAGGAGGTGGGATTCCTGACCAGGAACACCCAAGTGCTAAACAACACTATTCTCAGCTAAATAGCCATAGTATAAGGAATGTATAAATAGACAGCACCCTGAGAAATATCAAATAATCAACCCTCTCCTTGGTGTCCTCCTCCTCCTTTTATAATTTGGAAATCTTGTCAAACCCTAAACCACCTTGATGATTTAGCCTCATTCACATGAGTGACCTCCAACATGAACTACGTCGTGCCTTTAGGAGATACATTTCATGTAGACAACGTTGTGGATTTGGTCCTGTTGACCCAGTCAATTGGCCCAGCCTCGTTCACACTTAAGTATGTTTAAGAAAGTAGTTAAGATTTAGCTTATTTCACATTGAGAATTGATTTATTTTGATGTTTAGGAGTTATTATTGGTCCTCCTTTACAATTTTATTCATAAGCATGAAAAAGAAAACAAAATTGAATATCCTATTAGCTTGGGCTAATTAGAAATTTTCTATGATATAACTTCTTGTCGGCCTGGTCTGCCCATGCATCCCGAACACCTTTGGCCATTTTTTCCAAGCTCTTAAGCAAAAAATAGGGGAAATCAATCCTCCACCAGACGTGGCGGCCACCTTCGAAATGATGCAACATCCTAAAATGGTACACAAAAGTGAGGGAGTACCTTCCCTCACAGGTTACGAATTTCTGTAGGATGAAAAGGAGGTCCCGCCACTGTCCCAACAGGGCACTGCGCGCAATTCCTTTCATGCAATCTACCTTCATATTCTTGTCGACGACAAAATGTTGCCGTCGATTCCTTTCTAGTTTCCAATTTTTAAACCACTGCTCACCAATATTTTCCAAGCCTGTCGCTGCTGCTATAAACTCTTACGTAACCTCAAATTTTAGAGGCTTAATTTTTGCTCGGCCATTTTTGAAACTTCTGGCAAACTGTAGAGCCACTTCAAAGTTGTGCCCATCAAACGTTTCCAATAATTTAAGAAAGCCCAAGTCTCGCAATAGTGTAAGACTATTGCGATACTCAATAGTCTGTTCTACTTTACTAAGAGAGGAAGGTTCGCTTCGAACAGGCGGCATCACTGCTTAACGGTTATGAATAGTCAAGAATTTACATGCAACACCGGAAAAATTTGTTCTTATAGATAGGGATCCAAATGTCCACCATCCCTTCCATCTTATCACCCATTCATTCCACTAAAATAGCCGTGGATACGTGACATCTTTGAGGTCGTGTTGGATTGGTACTTGCGGTGGCGTTTTAACGGCTAGGTGAGGTAATCATTACGAGTGAAGGACATCTAGGATTATGGCGGAAAGGGGCAATTATATCCAAGCAATGGTTAAACATTTCCGCACTCCTTCATAATTCAAAAAAAAACTTTAGCATTCATTAAAAAATGATCATGATTCTTAACTTAAAAACACCTTGTACTTTAAAAGATTTTCTCCTTGTTAATATGATAGCACAAGTACTCATCGACTAAGTGAAAGGATTTCTTATAAACTTTCATGATGACCACTTTCCTATGACATATGCTATGAGAAGAACAAATTGTACTATGTTTCTGAGAGGGTGCATGCTTGCACCGGTCTGCTTGCACCGCTTAAACTATGCTATTCTGCTGGTACCATTCTGCTTGCATTATTATATAGGACGACATGCTTGCACTAGTGCAAGCATAATATCTGAAAAAAAGAATAGGGAATTTAAGTAAAACATAGGATGGACTTCCAACATGACTTCCTCAATTTATACTGGAAATTTTCTTCGCGCTTTCTTGATGCTTCAGAGCATATCCTTTTGCTCTTTGTGCGTGAGATCCTGCAATTCATGAGGTAATAAAGAAGTGGGAAAAAGGAAATTTCAGAATGGGAAGTAATACTGTTACAGGGATTCCAGGAATAGTACCACAAGAGGGGATAAATAGAAGTGGGATAGGGAAAAAAAATTCAAGGGTAAAGTGGGGTTTTACGAAACGGATAGGGTAAATTCAGAAGAATATGGGAAGGTTAATCATTCTGGGATTGAAGAAGAAAAATGAGGGAATATTACGAAAGTGGAATATGAAGAAAGGCATAAAATTTTCTGGAAGGTCTGCTTGCACTGGTGCAAGAAAAATAACTACAACGAGAATTAAGCGTTACTTGAATAAAAATATCCATGCTAATTACCCCAATTGTATAAAGGTTGGTTCTGTTGAACCTGCTTTTACTTGGTGGTCGCTAGCATATCTAAAGATCAAAAAACATTCTCTTTTTATTATAAATTTTTGATCTTCCTGCCAGCAAGTTGGTTTTCAGGTTGATCCTTCTGCAGTCATGTCGGCGAACTGATTTTCATAATTACAGGAAAATATTTTTTCTTTAATTTTTATTAAAAATTTATTTTTATTATTTTATTTTTTATTTTTTATTGTTTTTTATTTTTTGATCTACATTTTAGTGTGGATGTAGATTTAATTTTTATTAAAAATTTATTATTATTATTTTATTTATTATTTATTATTATTTATTAATTTTTTTTAATTTTTAAGAAGAAGAGGAATTCATGTTTTCAAAAGGTTGGTATTACCATTCACCACCACCGTCCCGAATTGCTGTTGGACTTGCTGTGTAAAATCTTTCCTGGCAAGTGGCTAAAAATACTTCTTTAATCTGTGTCCATTTACCAGGAATACTGAATTTTTTCCATCAATAGTTTTAACTTCTACTGCTCCATTCTCGAATACTCGGATCACTTCATAAGGTCCCATCCAACTTGTATGGAATTTCCCTTTAAAAATTTTAAATCTAGAATCATAAAGGAGCACCCAATCACCTGGTTGGAATTGCTTTTTCTGAATAGACTTGTCATGCCACCTTTTGCGTTGCTGCTGAATTAGTATGTTCTGCTGAACAACATCCCTACGAAATTCATCTAACTCATTTAATTGGAGAAGTCGTTGTTGTTGTGCCTCAGAGAGATCTAATCATAACTGAACTACAGTTCTGAAAGTTTTAATCTGGAATTCAATTGGTAATAGAACCTGTTTTCCATATACCAGCTCATATGGTGTATGTCCCGTGCTATTTCTCCAAGTGGTTCTGCATGCTCACAAAGCTTTTGGTAATATTTCAGCCCAGTCTTTCTGATGCATATTTACTGTCTTTGTAAGAATGGACTCGATCATTTTTTTTGTGGATTCCACCTGGCCATTTTCTTGCAGGCTATACAGCGTGGATTTCTTGTGCTGGATCTTGTATTTCTCCATCACACCCTGTACCAGATTAGAAATAAACTGCGGACCATTGTCAGAAACAATTTCTCTAGGCACACCAAATCTAGTAAAGATTTCAGTAAAAAGAAAATCAACAACAAATTTTTCAGTAGCAAAGGAAACAACTTTAGCTTCTACCCATTTTGTAACAAAATCTGTACAAACCAAAATATGCTTTTTACTTAATGACATTGGATTTATTGGCCCTATAAAATCAATAGCCCATTTTTCAAACGACTCAATCATAACTTGGGGGCATCAAGGCATTTCATTGGTTTGATTAGGCTGGCCCATTCGTTGACAGTTATCACATCGCCTGACATACTGTTTGGCATCCTTAAACAAGGAAGGCAAAAAGTAACCAACACACAATACTTTATATGTAGTTTGCTTATCAGCGAAGTGGCCTCCACAGGGTTCATCATGAGAAGATTTCAAAATGTCAAACACTTCCTCCTCTCTTACACATCTACGGATAATCAGATATGGACCAGTGTAAAAGAGATCTCCTTGAATCCAGGGGTATGTAGCACTTTTCTGAATAATATTCCACTTTTCGCGAGTGGACAAGTGGGGTGGTGTTTTCCCAGTAACCAAGTAATTAACAATGTCAACAAACCATGAAGAATCTATTGACATAGCAAAAATATGTTCATCCGGAAAATCATCATTAACAGGAGTTGCTTCACCAGGATTATCTAATCTAGAAAGAAAATCTGCTACAACATTAGATTTTCCTGGTCTATCAACAATAGTAACATTAAATTCCTACAAAAATAGCAACCACCTAGTCACTCTACCGCTAGTCAATGGTTTGTTCATCAAATATTTAATTGCGAAATGATCAGTATGTACAAATACTTCATATCCTGTAATATAGTGCCTGAACTTATTAATTGCAAAAATTACAGCTAAAAACTCTTTCTCTGTAACTGTATAATTCAATTCAGCGGAAGACAAATTCTTACTAATATAATAAATAGCATAGGATTTCTTATTGTCCTCTTGTCCTAAAGCTGCGCCAATAGCCAAATCTGAAGCATCAGAGGAAATGTGAAAAGGCAGGGACCAGTTAGGACCTCTCAAAACTGGTGCCTGTACTAACTTTTCCTTCAATGTTTCAAAAGACTGTTGGCAAGCTGTGGACCAAGAAAATTCACTATCCTTAGCTAGAAGTTTGAAAATAGCGGCAGCTATCTTAGAAAAATTTTCAATGAATCTTCTATATTAACCAGCATGTCCTAAAAAACCTCTTACTTCCCTTTGATTTTTGGGTGTAAGAAGATGCAGAATGATTCAATCTTTGCCGGATCAACCTGGATACCTTTACCAGAAATCAAATGGCCAAGTACAACTCCCACTTTGCACATTAACCTACATTTCTTGTCACTCAAGGTGAGATGGGCTTCCTGAAAACGGAGAAGTACTTTCTCTAGATTTTTGAGAGCTTCCTGAAAAGAATCACCAAACACAGAAAAGTCATCCATATAAATTTCTACAAATTCTAGATCAGCAAAAATGGCTAGGACTTCCCTTTGAAAGGTAGCCGGGGCATTACATAAGCCAAAGGGAAGCACTTTATAAGAAAATTTACCCCATGGACATGTAAAATTAGTTTTATCCTGATCTTCAGGTGCAATATGTATTTGGTTATAGCCACTGAAGCCATCCAAAAAGGAAAAATATTTCTTTCCTGCAAGGGTATCAAGCACCTAGTCAATGAAAGGGAGAGGGAAGTAATATTTGAGAGTGGCTTTGTTTAATTATCGATAATAAATAAAAATACACCATCTTCCATCTTTCTTAGGTACTAGCACTAATGGAGAGACCCACTGACTTTCGGAAATAGGATAGATAAAACCAGCATCCAAGAGTTTTTGTACTTCTTCCTTCACAATATCTCTTAGAGTTGGATTCATTCGCCTTTGGGGTTGTCAAATAGGTTAGGTTCCTTCCTGAATATAGATATGATGTGTACAAGTTTCAGGAGGAATACCCTTCATATCTTCATAGCCCCAAGCAAAGGCACTAAGATGGTTTTGAAACAAATTCACAAGCTGCTCTTGCTGAGATGAGTCCAAATCTGAACAAATATGCAAGGATTTACTAGGGCTAATCTCAACAAGAGTAGTGTTAGGCTCAAGAGTACTCAAGGGAGTGGTCAAATGCAGCGGTACAGAAGAATGAGAATCATGATTATCTTGAAAATCTAGGCTGAAAATCTGGCTCAATGGCTCAAAATTAGGCATAGTGTCTAGATTATTCAGGAAATCTTGAATCTCATCTTCTTGTGAAGACCCAGTATAATGATGGATAAGGGAAATAGGCTGAGTCTCCTCATCACTGCTTTGATCCAACCATAAAGTATCTCGAAGATCCTGAATGGATCTGGCAAGGGGATATAAGGTAAATTTCTTCCTAGAATCTCCATGTGAAATATACATATCACTGGAACGACATCCAATATATGCATCAGTTGTAGCAAGCCATGGTCGACCCAAGGTCAAGGGATGTCCCCCTACTGGGTTCTTTGGCTAAAGCACAATGAAATCGGCAAGGTATTCCCAAGAATCTAATGAGATGATCACATCGTCCAATACTCCTTCCGGCTTAATTTTAGATCTATCTGCCAATTCAAGCACAGTGGGAGTAGGGAAAAGATGAGATAACTGAAGTTGATCCATGGTTTGCTTAGTCATGACATTAATGGATACCCCCAGGTCTATAAGAACATTAGAGACAAGGACATTACCAATCTGAACTGAGACAACAGGGTTTCTGGGATCAGTATATTTTTCCACAGACACACATCCCGTCAACAACTCTGCTGCCCTACCAACAAATTGAATGGTTTGGGGTTCTAATCTCTTCCTCTCGGGTTTCTTGAGACAGAGTGCCTTAATAATCTTAGTACAATTGGGGATCTCTTTAATGGCTTGGAGAAAAGGTATCTTAATAAAAAGATTCCAAAGCTCAAATGACAAACTAGTCTAAGAAATAGGCTCACTCCTTTCCATTACTAGCCTCTCTGGGAAGGGAGGTTGGTTGGAAGAGGATGGCAAGGATTCATAGGATAAAGGCTGCTTAGTTACAGCTTTCGGAGAATGGTTAAGAGCTTCCTCTTCTCCTTTCTCTTCAAAAATCACCATAGGTTGCTTCTAATTTTTTGATGTTACAGCCCTTCCTGATCTTAATTGAATATCATGAACCCCAACTGGAATAGACTGGTATTCGAATGGTAAAGGTGGGTTTGTTCATAGATCATTTTCACTGCTTTATTATTTTTGGAAGAGGATGGCAAGGATTCATAGGATAAAGGCTGCTTAGTTACAGCTTTCGGAGAATGGTTAAGAGTTTCCTCTTCTCCTTTCTCTTCAACAATCACCATAGGTTGCTTCTGATTTTCTGATGTTGCAGTCCTTCCTGATCTTAATTGAATATCATGAACCCCAACTGGAATAGACTGGTATTCGAATGGTAAAGGTGGGTTTGTTACATAGATCATTTTCACTGCTTTATTATTGTTAGGATTGGGCATAGGTTGAGCAGGCAACTGAGGGGGTCGAAAGGGTGGAGGTAAAGGCAACGGTGGAGTAGACTGACTCGGAAGTTGAGGCATTGAATAAGGTATATGCGTAGATGGATATGATTGCATGGGTGGCTAGTGGGAATATGGAAAATGGGTTGGCCCTTTCCAACCTTGTTGCCATGGTTGAGAAGGTTGCCCATGCTGATATTGGTTCCCATATTGCCACTGCTGATTAGTGTTAGGATAAGAATATGCATGTGAATTATAACCAAAATAGTGTGGAGAAAATTCAGGAGCCATACCTGTAACTACCTGAGGCCAATTCCTTCTTACTCCCATAGCATACAAGTATTCAGCTTCAAGCTGTCCCCCTATAAATACAGCTTTAAGTCCAGGTATAGAGGGACATTTTTCTGTGACATGGTCTTCTGCACAAATAGCACACTTATTAGTTTCTTTCAAATTAAGAGGACACTCTTTAGGAGGATGCTTGTCTCTACATTTAGGACAAAAAATACATAATGACTCTTGTTCCTTCATGAGTTTTTGCTGAAATTTTAAAGAGTCTAACTGTTTGGTAACAATATTCATTATATCAATTTTCATTTTTTCCATTTTATTTTCTAGTCCAATAATCATAGCATCAGTAGATTCAGTTTTTATATTTCTATTTCGAGTTCCTCTACTGGATCTATACTGATTTCTTGAAAATTTCCTGCATAATTCACAAATTTGTTCAAAAGTTTGCTGAGAAATATCACCTTGTCCTAATAGATTCAAATTATTTCTAGCATTATCAGTAAGTCCTCTTAAGAACAAGGTTCTAATAGTACTGGGATCAAACTTAAGTTTCGACCTTTGTAAAATATACATAAATATTTTTAGGTAATCTTCAAGAGTTTCATCATCATCCTGTATGATTGTAAAAATTTCATCCTGCATGTCCCGAGTTTTGCAATATTCTTGATATCTAGACAAAAAAACTCTCTTCATCTAATCCCAAGAGGTTATAGTGTTTCCTCCTAACCCCATAAACTAGCGTAAAGCAGAGTCCTTGAGAGTAACAGGAAATAATCTTAACTTCTAAGCGTTAGTTGAATAATCATAACTTCTACATAGAATATCAAACTCGAATAGAAAAGAGTCAGGATCTTCATGAAATTTACCATGGAAATGAGGGAGAGCTGATGGTGAAATATTCTTCATTTGCACCACATGTTGGGTGCTAAAAGGTGCCTTTTAAAACTCCTATTTATCCCACATTAATTATCAACCTGGGCAAGTCCTCTTATTTCAAGAGTGTACACAATATGTGCACGCTATAATCCTAGAGAGTAATGTTTCTTAAAATGTAGTATAGATCTTTCAAATACAAGAATAAACGGATGCTTTTAATAAATCCCACTTGCAACTAAAGGAAACTCAATGCTCTAAAACTAAATCATTCATTCAGCAAAGTAATAGCAATTATCAGTCGAGGATACAGTAGCAATAACTCATTCCTCTCTTAACTGATGTAAACTAATCAAGCATAAATAAGATCCTCAATCTGAGAGCTTTGATAGCAATAGCCAATGTTCTTTACAATTTTTGATCTCACACACAACACACTAAATAACCAATTGGAAATGGAAATGAATTAAATCAATAATGCTACTGCAACTGATGGAAATGAGATAATTATGCTAACTGTAAGAATGCTAAAAGGCAAAACTAAATGATTGCAAAAAGTACATGAGCAGCAACGCTATATAATAGAAATAGACAGCAACGCTTATGTGACTGAAATGAACAACAAAACTAAGTTACTGAAATGAACATAGAAGCTCTGTAATTAGAATGAGAAACACAACAATATACTTGCAAAAAGCAATGATCTTGTTATGAGGTAAAAGAACAACAACGCAATTCAATTGCCGAAAGTAATCATTAAACAAACCACCCTTGCAAAATTCAGAAATAAGGCAAACCACACTGTATGGTACTGGAACGACAAGTAGATCCACCAAGAGTCGGGCCCTTAGCCGCCGGTGAATACCGTTGGATTACTTCAGGAGATGCGAAGGAACTGCAACTATTTTTATATATTCATTATTGCATAATCGTTACAGCAAGTTTGTGCTCTGCTTCAACAACGAGAGTCGATGATCAAAGTTACAATTTCAATAGTAATTATCCCATTCCTCCTATCCTATCCTATCTATCTCTAATCTAATAATCCATCTAATTCTCTCTCTAATCATCCATCATGAATCCCTATAATAATCCCTCTTCTCTGATCTCTGTTCTGATTTAAATACACATAGAGAAAAGAGAAGTTACAACCGATATGATTAAAAATGATTCCTATTACAAAATTGGATTGCTCACAACCAATTGATCAGCAAGATCATATCTGAAATATCCTTCCATCAATCATTTAACAAAAACAGGTCGAATTTGGTATTGCAATTGGAAGAATTTGGAAAACGGCCACAACAACGAATCTGGGAAAATCGTCCTCAGAGAACCTTCCATTTCTCTCAATACATGCCGAATTTGGGAAAACAGTTCTTTAAAAAAGTTAATTCGGTTCGTTCTAGACAAAACCCATGTTTCAGATTTTCCAGATTCTTCTCCATTTGCCCAATACGTCCAATGAAAAACTGTCATTTCTTATTCCAACGAATTTCTGAGTTGGCATATTTAATGATGAGCTGGAGATCAACTTTGCAATCTGGAAAATATCTTGGAGGCTAAAATGGTGAGTGATGTTACAACAAATTTATTAATAAACCATAATTGGTAAAATAATGCATAATCATCAATTTATTAAAAATAAAGGAGAAGAAATAATATTTATCCATAAGAGCATAAATAATTATAAAATGGAATTATATGATAAATTATGATAAATGACATGATAAAGAAGAGTAGAAATGGATGAAATAGGTGTTAAAAAGTGATAATAATAATGACATATTAGCGGCCCAACACCACGGTATCAGGATCCACAATTGGAAACACAAAAGTGGATTGTTCTTTACTTACCTGGTTTTCACCAGTCCCTTCCAAATGATCTTCATGGTCCACCATTCTTTCCCTTTTACTTGTACCGCTCTCAACAGGCTGATCCACACCTGAGCTGTTGTTACCAGAATCTAAGTGGATTGTTCCTGCATGATGGGTTTGAATTGGATTGGGCTTCCTGCTTACAAAAGGAGACCCAATATGAGAATTATTTAAAAAATTATTTTGGCCCTTAGTGGGCTTCGAACCCTTACCTTTTCTAGGCATTCATTTCAAGAAAAGAAAAATAACAAACAACTTCTAGTGAAAAGTGTTGTCAGAAATCAATTAACACCAGGAAAATTCCTTCAAAGAAGCTTTTCTAAACAATACTGCAAAAATAAAGGAAAAATTACCTCTATTGTATAATCAAAAAATTCTTACCAAATCAAATCGCCTCCCCGGCAATGGCACCAAAATGTTGGGTGCAGGAATTACACTTAAGAAAACTACTCAACACTTAATTTGTCAACCCGGGGGATAAGTAAACTTAGAGAAGAAGCACAATCAATGCCATAGACAGTATGAATATTCCTATTATGAATCCCTACTTTCTTTAAAGGAAATATTGTAGAATCAAATTAAAAAGAGAAAAAGGCAACTTGAACCATCAAAATAATCTAAGACTAGAACAAGGAAGAATGCATTTGCAAGAGGGAATTAAAGATAAAATAAAATCACTATAGCTAATTATTGTTTAACTACTAAGTGTGTGTTTTTATTTAGCAAAGACACTTAGCAGTCTCATCAGATGGGCCCTTAAACCTGCTCCTTTAGAGATTTCCTTCTTGCCCAAATCTATCCTGCACTTTCACAGTCTACTTGCACTAGTGCAGGAATAGAGATTTATGCAGAAGGTCTAAATGGTGTCTTTACTAAAGGGTTCTTACTTCATGCAACGGCTTGAACTTTTCCAGGTTCAAAGCACTCAGATCCCGTGGCAAGAAACTAGTTCTTGCACCGGATCAGAGCTTCCTGCACTTAGCATTTAATTCTTAAAATGAGTGCTTAATTATTGCAAGTGCTATTATATTGTTATATCAAATTGCACACATAAAAAGTGAATGTTTCTAATCTTAACAGAGTGCAGGAATAAAGAAACAATCAATATACATTTATCCTGTCACAAGCATTTAATGAAAGAAAGAAGATTGCGGGAAGTAGGCTAACAAGGTTTGTTGCATCACACCAACGTGCACTAGTGCAGGTTCATCTCCCCTGCTTGGACTAGGCAGGGAAAACCAATCAAACAGAATTGTAGAAAAGGAGATATCACACCAACGTGCACTGGTGCAAGGTTATTTCTCCTGCTTGGACCAGGTGGAGGAAAAGCAATCTGAAATCAAGTGCAGGAAAAGGAAATTCATCTACTTCATACAACGGATCCACTTGCACTCAGACATGAATGCATGTGCTTAAAGTTAAATCACACTTGACAATGTAAACAAAAATTACAGGAAAACGAGAAATGGGGTAAACATGCTGTTGGCTGGGCCCTAGCCGACCAACACGTTTCCCTTTAAATAAAAACGCTACTCAGTACCTTAATCAATTCATCAGCCCAAATACAGAAACACAATTTGTGAAACATGAGGCAGATCCTTTTTATTAATTCACTGAGGCAAGTACATACATTAATACATTGTCCAGCCCAGATTCGGGCGATAACAAAATACAACAACCTATTACCACCTCTCTGGCTGTGTCTCTGTTCTCTTTTACTATCAAAAACTTCCTCCTAGTCCTATTTACAATCTATGTTATATAGGTCTTTGGCCAAAGGCCAAAATAGATCATTCAACCGATTACATAACCAAACACATAATTTAGCTTTTCGGCCTTCAAAATTAGATAGTTTAGCAAAACTGGCCGTAGCCAATCTCCAACTTTCGTCCTTCACAGATTCGGTCTCGACTGCCTTTGGATCAATCTTGTGTTCGTGACTGAAGCTACTCAAAACGAGGCGGTGATCAAGGAGGTTCGGATATGCTGCAAGGATTTTTTGTGCTGGCAACGGTGCAAGATCCGATCCTGTACTAGGATTAGCGGTCACGGTAAGCACTCTAACTACCAAATAAACATTGGAGATATCGATAAGTTACAAAGAGTGATTAAAATTAAGAAATCATGTAATAAATAATTAATTAATGCTAAGTTGAATTAAAAGTATGAAAAATAAATTTTATACAAAATATTTCACCGTGCTTGGACTAGTGCAAGATGAGGGTGCATAAAAGAGGTAAAACAGAGGTAAATGGTTATGATTTAGGAAGGGTAAAATGGAAAAAGGAGAGAAAATTAGGGGTTAACAATCATGTCTTGGGAGGATTTATAAATGTAATATACTTTCATTTGCATCAAGTTTCTGAAGAAAAATCCATAAGAGTAGCAGTGCTGCACCTCCAAGGTAAAGCATATGCCTAGTGGTTGTTTGAGTCTTCTTCATTGAAAAATGTAAACATCTCTACTTATGCAAAGTTCACTAGGAGGTTAGTGAAAAGATTTGATTCTATGCCATCTAAAATTTCTTTGGGTAAGAAAACTAAGCCCAAGAGATCAGAAAAATTGCATGAGATGGGAAGATCCATGATGATAACTCCATTTCAGAACATTTTTGAAGGGGTTGAAGATCTGTTACATGATTTTCCAAGGGCACAGGACCTACTTCAATAAGAACCTTCTTCTCAAGAAGAAGACATGAGTGTTCCTTTTTCAAGAAGAGATCAAGTGAATGGATCTCTTATTGATGAGGCATACTCCATTGATGAGGAGAAGAAAGAAGAAGAACTGAAAGGTTCCTCCAGCGTTGTGACAGCAGGAG
Organism: Pinus albicaulis; assembly: GCA_034641835.2. NCBI lineage: Eukaryota > Viridiplantae > Streptophyta > Pinopsida > Pinales > Pinaceae > Pinus > Pinus albicaulis. The sequence goes on along the minus strand of JAXQQM020066389.1, from coordinate 43,583 downwards.
GAAATCTATTTTTATTGAGAGATGGAGTTGAAGCTATTGCTTCCACTAAGAGGGCTCTTGTATAGTTTCAAGAAGGCCCCAAGGATCCTATACGTGAAGAGGATGAGCAGCATGTGTCTATGATGATAGAAAAAGAGACAAAACAATGAAGGAAATGTATTCCAACACTGCATCCAGATTTTGGAACACACACTATGATGGATCAGTCCTTTGTGATCAAGACTCTTGACACCAAGGAGATGATGGGTGTTCATGATTTAACTACATCTAAAGGGAGCACCTTAGATTGTGAGATCTTGTAGAAGGTGGGTGATGAAGAAGAAGATGGGGGAGTTGTTCCAACTTCTTCTTATCATGATACTTCCACACAGAAATTAGAGATGGATTTGCATAGTGGAAGCAGTCATATTATGTTCCCATCTATTGTTCACATGGGAATGAGTCATGAGACATCATTATCTTGTGGTATACCACCTGGGAGACCACCTGATTCATATTTGATGAAATATGTTTCATGTATTGATGCTCCTTTCATAGATCAAAGAAGGAAGGGAGCATTAGAAGACTATGCTTTAGCACTGAGAGTATGGGGAAAGTATAAGGAGAGGGAAAGAATTTTTCCCCTAACATCACATCCATTCTCTCATCACATACTGCACTGAGAAAAGATGTTGCAAGAATGAAGGTCGACACCATCATGAAGCAAGGAAGGAATAGCAACCTTCCACCTTATACCTTTGGCATGGGAGATGTCAAAGAGGAGAAAAATGGGAGGCATGGCCTTCCAACATACACCTTGGACATGGAGGATGTCAAGGAGAAGAGAAACAACATGGAAACCACTTCAGTTGACACATTATCAGTGCTGTCATTGTTGGGAAAACTAGATCCATATTGGAAATCCCAACTATTGGTGGAATATTCCAAGGATCTTCATACATGCATGATTCTTGATGACTTGCTACATGATGAGGATTATTAAATACAAGATGGGGTCATCTATGATAATGGTAGGATCTTCTTATCTAGAGCCTCCAAGCTCAAGGAGAAGTTACTACAATGGGCCTATGAGGAGTTTTGTTTCAGCCATACATATTCTATGAAGCTCAACAACATCATCTTGAGGAGCTACTATTGGGAGGGCTTTGAAGGAGAACTATATCAACATTGTTAAAGATGCATGAACTTAGTGGAGATGGGGCAGAAACACAACTCTGTTGGAGAGTTAATTCAACCTTCTCTTTGCCCTCTTGAGGGAGAAGATAGATCTATGCACCACTCCATTTTTTTGAGGAGGACTATTGGTGAAGAATATGCTCATGTAAAACGAGTTTATTTTTTTGATTGTATGCATTATTTCACCATGTTTATGTAGGCCATGACTCCAAGGAGGAGTGTTATATCTTGTAAATCTCATGGAAAAGATTGGGCCACAACAATTGCTGCACTTGGCCACTCCCTTGGTGGACAAAGGGAGATCTTGTTTCATGATGGGTGCCTTCCTAAGGCACCAAATATATCTCACACATTCAGCTATAGTGAGATGGAATGGGATGCAAGTAAGTGGTGGGGAAACCACTTACCACATCTTGGTTTGATGTAGGCAGGAGATGCATTATGCTGGTTCCACATATGGGATTGTGACCCACCTCCATATGTACACATTTCTGTTTGTTTGTACATTATGTTTCTCCCATACATTGATGACATGCTTGTACTTTTTATGGGAATATATGGAGGGAGGATGGGAGGTATGCATGTGCCTAATGGGTTGAAGATTCTCCATGTATTTTATGTTACATATTTTAGGGAGAACATTAGGCAAGCCATGGTTGTTTCACATGAGATATTGTTTCCTTGTGGGATGGAGTGTTTACAAACACATCTCATAAGATCTTTGGAGGAACATTTCATGGAGGGTTGGATTAGTGATTACTTAGCTCATGGGAGAAGCTTATCATTTGATGGTATCACCAATGGAGGAGGGGATGAGTTGCAACACTCACCCTATCAGTTGCTTGAGGACAAGCAACATTTTGGAGGGGAGGATTGTAATATTCCTAATTATCCCAAGCTAATAGGAATATACTATTTTGTTTTCATTTTCTTTTTGCAAGAATAAAATTGTAAAGGAGGATAAATTAAACTCCTAAAACAGAAAAATAAATCCATGCCTATGTGAACAAGGCTAAATCTAGGCTACTTTAACAAAACACCCTTGTGTGTGAAAGGGGTTAAGTCATTTGACTGGGTCAATGGACCAAATCAACAGTGATGTCTAGATACATTGAACCACCTAGATACACAACGCAGTTTAGTTGGAGGCTAATCATGTGAATGCAGCTAAATCATTGAGATGGTTTAGGGTTTGGCAAGGATTCCATCTTATTTAAGGAGGAGGAGGACATCATGAGAGGGGTTGTTGATGATATCATTTCTGAATGATTTTTCTGCTTAGAAATTTCTCATTCTCTATCTATTTAGCTGAGAATAGTGTTGTTTAGCACTAAGGTGTTCCTGATCGGGAATCCCACCTCTTCCATTGAGTAGCTCTTGGAGGAGTCTTGCATTTCTTGACCACTATCAGGCATTTGGCCAAGCTCTTCTTCCAACTATAACGTAGATCCTGTTTAGGGTTTGGTTTTCTTTATAAGCTGTAGCAAGTGGAGGCTAGATCTGTTCATATCTAAGCCATTCTAGTGCCTCTTTTCAGCGGGAAAGCTATCTATCCCCCTGGCAAGAGAGTATTGGATGAGAAGAGCTCATTTTCAGATCTTGGCATTAGGCCACATCATGCTCTAGAGCCTACAATGTAGTTCATCTTCCACAAATGTGTTATTTGCAAGGAGAAAGTTGCAGGGTCTTTTGGCACTTCAAGGAGAAGAAATTTGTTGGGTGTGGAGCCTGATTATCTTGTTTACTTTGTATCACAGCATTGGACCCCTGTACCTTAAAAGGGGCGGCAACGCCGCCCAAAATTTAATCGCTGCCGTGGGGGGGCGGCAGCGCTTTTCGGAGCCCCCCCCTGGCGGGGGTTTTTGGGGGCAGCGCCCCCGAAGCTAAAAACGGATGTAAAATTGCCTTGTAAAAGTATAGTAATTTCTAGTCAATCTGGGCCGTTCATTAGGCAAATGATCTGACGGTAGAAGTTATGTTTAGATTAGGGTTTTTTTCCCTAGAAGGAAACCCCCTTGTATATATGAGGGTATTGTATTGCGGCTATGTATTATGTGTGTATTCTCGGAGCGAGAAACAGAGAGGGAGACTGTGAGAGAGAACAGAGGATATTACAGCGGATCTGCTGTAGGTTTTGTCTCTTCATTTTTGCTGGATAATAGAAAGGAAGGACTGGATGTTCGGGGTGGACGTAGCCCAAACTGGGTGAACCACGTATATCTGTGTCTCTCTGGTTTTATGTGTTTTGTGTGCTTGTATTTTTCGCATATTTTATGTGTTGCATTGCTCCATAATATATAATTTTCTAACAACTGGTATCAGAGCCGAAGGTCTATTTGGCTGATAAAATCGCAGGAAAGAAGGGTTCCTGGTTCGAGTGGGAGCAATGGCGAAAGATGGTAAATTTAGGGTCGAGAAATTTAACGGCCAAAACTTCCTGTTGTGGAAGATGCAGATGGAAGATTATCTGTATCAGAAAGATCTGTACCTACCATTGAGCGGAAAAACAAAGAAGCCGACGGCCATGACAGACGCGGAATGGAACATTCTCGATAGAAAGGCACTCGGAACAGTACGGTTGTGTCTTGCGGCGTCAGTCGCCTTCAATATTTCAAAGGAAACAACAACAAAGGGTTTGATGCAGACGTTGGCGAAACTATATGAAAAACCCTCGGCCTCAAACAAGGTATTTCTTATGAAACGACTATTTAATATGAAGATGTCGGAAGGTGGATCTATTGCAGACCATTTAAATGATTTTAATACAGTTACCAGTCAGTTAAGTTCTATAGGGGTAAACTTTGATGATGAAGTTAGAGCTCTGTTATTCTTGTGCTCATTGCCAGAGAGTTGGAATGGTTTAGTAATGGCCATTAGTAACTCTGTCTCTGGATCTAGTACTTTAAATTTTGATGATGTTGTTGGTGCTATCCTTAGCGAGGAAATGCGACGGAAAAGCTCTGGTGAGACATCAGGTAATGCTTTGAGTGCAGAGTCTAGGGGAAGAAGAATGGAAAGAGGAAAGAGCTCGGGTTATCGCAGTAAATCAAGGAAAGGCAGATCCAAGTCCAGATCGGGGATAGTGTGCTGGAAATGCGGAAAGAGAGGACACCTAAAGAAAGATTGTAGATCTTGGAAGGGAAAAGAAGGAGACACACAACAAGAAAACAATCATGAAGCAAATGTGACAGGTGATGTGTTACAAGATGCTTTGATTCTTTCTTTCGAAATTGTTACTGATTCTTGGGTTGTAGATTCAGGGGCTTCATTCCATGCCACACCTGATAAGAAATATTTTCATGACTATGTTCAAGGAGATTTTTGACAAGTTCGTTTGGGTGATGATAAACCTTGTAAAATTGTTGGAATGGGTAAAGTTCTTGTAAAACAACAGAATGGAAACCAATGGCTACTAAAGGAGGTAAGGCATGTTCCAAATCTGAAGAAAAATCTGATTTCAATAGGGCAGTTAGGCAGTGAAGGTTGTGTGACAACTTTCACAGATAAAACTTGGAAGGTCACCAAAGGAGCACTGGTAATAGAAAAAGGTGAAAAGGTTGGTACATTGTATTTATGAAATGGTATTTCTAACTATGTTAATGCTTTAACTTCCAAAGGAGCAGATGCAGCATTATGGCATCATAGGCTCAGACACATGAGTGAGAAGGGAATGAAGATTCTTCACTCAAGAAATTTGTTGCCAGGTTTGAAGAATGTTGATTTGGATTTCTGTGAAAATTGCATTTATGGAAAACAAAAGAGAGTCATATTTCTCAAAGTTGGGAAAGAAAAGAAGAGCGAAAAATTGGAGCTTGTGCATACAAATGTATGGGGACCTACTCAGGTATCATCTCTCGGTTGCTCTCGCTATTATGTTACGTTTATTGATGATGCAACTAGAAAAACTTGGATTTATTGTATTCAAAATAAATCTGATGTATTTGATACTTTCAAGAAATGGAAAGCTTTGGTTGAGATTGAGACAGGAAAGAAGTTGAAGTGTCTCAGATCAGACAATGGAGGTGAATATTACAGCAAAGAGTTTGATAGGTACTGTTCAGAGCATGGAATTCGTAGAGAGAAGACAGTTCCAAGAACACCACAAGAAAATGGTGTGTCAGAAAGGATGAACAGAACAATCATGGAGCGTGCGAGGTGCATGAGATTGCATGCAGGATTGCCTTTACAATTTTGGGCAGATGCTGTAGATACTGTTGTTTATCTAATAAACAGAGGGCCTTCAAGTTCCTTGGATGGTGGTATTCCAGAGGAAGCATGGACAGGTAAAAAGGTAAACTACTCTTTTTTAAAACCTTTTGGTTGTGAGGCCTTTGTCCATATTAATAAAGAAAATAGAACAAAGCTTGAGGAAAAATCAAAGAAATGTACCTTTATTGGATATGGTGTTAATTATTTTGGTTATCGCTTATATGATTATGAAAATCACAAAATCATTAGGAGCAGAGATGTAATATTCAATGAAAAGGTCTTGTATAAGAATCAGTTGCAGGAAAAGAAACAGAAAAAAGAAAGCAAGGAATACACGGTTCTTGATGAGATAACTAAAAAAGTAAAGGTGCCTGAAAATAATAATAATCAACAACCACAGCAGCAGCAACCACCACAACAGTAACAGGCACCTCAAACACTTGAAAGTGGTGTTAGAAGATCTACCAGGATAAGTAGACCCCATGAACGATACTCTCCTTCATTATATTATTTATTGTTGACTGATTCTGGTGAACCTGAATGTTATGAAGAAGCAATGCAGGTTGAAAGCAGGAAGAAGTGGGAGCTAGCCATGGATGAAGAGATGGACTCCTTAATGCATAACTAGACTTGGGACTTAGTCAGGTTGCCTGCAGGTAAAACTACATTGCAGAATAAATGGGTTTACAGGCTGAAGGAAGAAGATGGAGGAAAACATAGGTACAAAGCTAGACTTGTGGTGAAGGGGTTTGCACAAAAGAAAGGTATTGATTTTGATGAAATATTTTCTCCTGTTGTTAAGATGACTTCAATCAGAACTATTTTAAGTCTTGTAGCGACGGAATATTTACATCTTGAACAGTTAGATGTAAAGACAACATTTCTCCATGGAGATTTGGAGGAAGAGATCTATATGCAGCAACCAGAAGGATATGAGGTCAAAGGGAAAGAAAAATTAGTGTGCAGGTTAAAGAAGAGCTTGTATGGCTTAAAACAGGCTCCAAGGCAGTGGTATCTAAAATTTGACAAGTTTATGTATGAACAAGGTTATACTAGATGTCACTCTGATCATTGTGTTTATCTAAAAAGGAAAAATGATGGCAGCTATATTATATTGTTATTGTATGTAGATGGCATGCTTGTTGCAGGATCTAACATGCAGGAAATAAATGTGCTCAAAAGAAAATTGGCAAATTCATTTGCAATGAAGGATTTGGGAGCTGCAAAACAAATCCTTGGTATGAGGATAACTAGAGATAGGAAAAATCGCAAATTAACATTGTCTCAGAATGAGTACATAGAAAAGGTGTTGAAAAGATTTAATATGCATAATGCAAAACCATTTAGTACACCTTTTGCTAGCCATTTCAAACTTAGTAAGGAGATGTGCCCCAAGACCCACGAAGAAATGGAATATATGTCTAAAGTTCCATATGCATCAGCAGTTGGAAGCTTAATGTATGCAATGGTCTGCACAAGGCCTGATATTGCACATGCAGTGGGAGTTGTAAGCAGGTACATGAATAATCCAGGAAAAGAACATTGGATGGCAGTAAAATGGATTCTCGGATATTTGAGAGGTACCACAAATCAAGCATTATGCTTTGGTGGTTCAAACATTTCTTTACAGGGATATGTTGATGCAAATATGGCAGGTGAGAGAGATAACGGGAGGAGCACTACAGGATATGTATTTACTGTAGGTGGAACATCTATCAGTTGGGTTTCAAAAATCCAAAGTGTTGTTGCACTTTCAACAACAGAAGCAGAGTATGTTGCTGCTACAGAGGCTAGTAAAGAAATGATTTGGTTACAAAGTTTTATGGATGAATTGGGTAAGAAGCATGATATGGGCATGCTATACAGTGATAGCCAAAGTGCCATTCATCTTGCAAAGAACTCAACATTTCATTCCAGGACTAAACACATACATCTCAAGTACCATTTCATACGGTCGGTATTGGAAGATGGAGAGTTGAAGCTGGAAAAGATACACACTAGCCAGAATCCTGCAGATATGCTAACAAAAGTTGTAACCAGGGAGAAACTGAGAACATGCTCAGTTTCAATTGGTCTTCAAGGATGACGATGAAGATGAGAAACAACCAGGTCTAAAGAGAAGTCATTGTCTAGCAAATGAAGCATCGATGGAGTTGCTACAATCAGTCTCCAAGTGGGAGATTGTTGGGTGTGGAGCCTGATTATCTTGTTTACTTTGTATCACAGCATTGGACCTTTGTGCAGCAAAGGGGCGGCAATGCTACCGTAATTAATCACTTGCCATGGCGGGTCCGGGGGGGTAACGCACCGGAGCCCCCCCTGGCAATGGGTTTCGGGGTAGTGCCCCGAGAAGCTAAAAATAGATGTAAAATTTCCTTGTAAAAGTATATTAATTTCCCCGGGTGTTGGGAATCTACCCTTCACTATGGTGATCCGTGGATTATAGATCTAATCCATGTTTTTTTCAGATCTGATATGAATACTGATGTATTTGCTTCAGAAATTCTGAATCATTCTGCAGATCAGCTACCTGAGATCTCAGATCTACTTCCTGTACTACATTTTCTGCTGAAAACCTCAAGGGGCTTTTGAAGAGGAGACTCTATAGTGTATAGATCTGATATAGATCTATATTTTTGTACAAATATATGCTCTAGATCTGAAGTGTAACTTACAACTCTTTTCAACTAATAAAATAATGCTGTCAATCTTGTACAGTCATATCATATGGTTGCAGCCTCTTATTTTGAGTCAATCTTCATGTAAATTCTATTGATTTTTGTTTTGTAATGTAAGGGCCTCAATATAACTCTGTTTTCTATTATAAAAAATCATATTGAGCCTCCATATTGGCCTCCTGCATATATTTGGCTCAACTGCGTTATTTTCTGAGCATTTTTGTCACATAGTGTTGCAGTCCCTCTTTGGGCACTTTTTAAGTTGTACTAGGTGTGGGAGATCTATTTAACCCACCTAGAGAGATTTGTTTCTAATATCCTCTTGGATTTAGGACTTAGATAATCGAATCTAAGGGATCCAAGGGCTGATTTCAAGAGCTATAGCAGCCATTCCTGAAAAATGCATTTTTCAGGCATGCCTCACTAGCAGTCCCGATTTTGGGAGATTACACTTCTTTACTTTCTCCTTCCTTGTTTGCTAACAGTTTTATTCACAAGGCTTGGAAGTTAGCTTTAGACAATATTTTAGCCAATCCTTTCCCCTTAATTAGTTTGGTAAGTTTGATATCCATATCATATTCTTGAATCTTGGCATTCCATTTGCATCTCTTGCCTTCATGGTAACCCTGTATGAGAATATATTTCACAGAAGTTGTAGGGACATAGGATATTACCTTTGATTGTAGGACATAAATTCGAAAGGCCTCCAGCGATTTGACCAAGGCATAGTCATGTTTCTATAGAATATTGTATTTCAAATCTTCATATCGCAACACCTAATTGAAAAATGCAATTGGTTTCTCTTGTCCTTCACTATTTTTGTGCAACAAAACAACTGCAACTGTCTTAGGAGAGGAAAAAGAAAAAATGAGGAATGGTCTTTGATAGTCTAGGCTAGCTAAGATTGGGGCTTCTGAAAAATATTTTTTTATTGTGGATAATGACTCTGGAGCTTCAGTAGTCCACTTGACCTCCCTCTCCTTCTTTAGATTTTATGTGATTTATTTAACAATATCAACATAATTTGGGATAAATACTCTTAGGAAATTTATTTTGCCCAAGAAGACATGAATTTCCTTCTTATTCCTTGGTAATTGAATATTTCTGATGGCCTCAACCCTTTGGGGGTCAATTTTTACTCCTTCTCTTTCCACTATATGGCCTAAAAACTTACCTTCACTCAGAGAAAATTGCAACCTCTTTGGGTTTAAATATAGCCCATACTTCCTACACTTTTCAAATGTGAGTTGGAAGTGTTCAAGATGTTCCTCGTCTGACTTCGAGAAAAAATTTATTTCATCCAGATAAATTACTATGAATTTGTCTTTCTCCCCCATGAATGCTATATCCATTTCCATTTGGAAAGTGGATCCATCATTCATAAGGCCAGAAAGCATCCTGACATACATAAACATTCCCCACAGTGTAGTAAAATTTGTTTTCTTCTACTCTTCGAGGTGTACAAAAACCTAGTTGTATCCATAGAAACCATCCATCATGGACATTCTGGAAAATACTACTAATATTTTAAAAATATAATCCATTTTAGGCAAAGGGTAATTATCTTTCAGTGAGGCCTTATATAAATTTCTAAAATCTACACATAACCTGATTTCCCCATTTTTATTCTCAACGGGGACTAAATTTGCTACCCAATATTAATACTATATAAAAATCTACAAATGGTTTCAATATGATCTTGTAATGTACTAAAACAATATATTGAATCCTTCCTACAATTTGTGGAAACAAAACACGATCACACAATCACATATAAGCAAGAGAAAGAAACAATCAATCACACAACACAAGATGTATCTAGGGAAAGAAACTTTTCAAAACCCCTTTATATCTATATTTCACATTGTCAAGATCATGAAACAATACAATTCTTTCTCACACTAGAGAAACTTCCTACACTCTGCTCACTGTCTCACTCTGATCCTGCTCAAAACTGGCTTGCAATCTAAGAAAAGCGATCAAGTCTTTAACCTTTTGCCTCTACGTAACTGCCTTACTTGCGAATTCTTGGGATAATTGAGTCTTATTAATTAGGAAAATACTGATTAATTATTTTTCAATAGAAGAGCCTTCCTAATGACCTCATGCATGACTTGTACAATTTTCTAATAGTACAATTGATAGATCTCTTCCCTTTAACCTCAATCTCAATTGGGTCTTCCTCATAATTGACATGCAACATATATTTATAGCGAATTATTAGTTAACTAATTGATCACTACTTGTAAATTAAATCGAGATTTAATTCTTGGACCTCTCACTAGCTCATCTCTCAGTTAGAACTAGTTAAACTAATTTTAACTCAATTACTTGAGTTAACTAATTACAGCTCACAAATAACTATATCTAGAACCCCTAAAAATATAAAATCCCTTTGCATGCATCCTCTTATACCTCTAACTCGAATTTCCTAAGCTAATTAAGTCTTCATGGCTCATTTAACTAATACAAGTTGTCATGAGATGAAATTACAATTTTTCTTCCAATTTAATTAAGGGAAAATTAAATCAAAAGCATCATATGGCATCCGTTTCTCAGTGCCATTTTCTAGATTTCATTTTAGGTTTCAAATTTCACTATTTCTTGTTGAAAATTTCAACATTCGCTCTCAAAAAGAAAATAATTCAATCTATCTCGATCCGGTACCTTTGGAATGTTCTACATGCAACACTTCTCTCTAGTGTTGTTCCTGCTGCAACTTCTAAAACTCAATAGCCTCCAAAAAAACTGAATCGGTATAATGCATCTGTAATTAGATTCTCTGACTGCTACCAGTTACTGCACTGTCCACTAAAATCTCTGCACTGCTGGTGACTCTGAATTTGTGCCCTTTGCACTGCTGCTAACTCTAATTTTCACTCCAGTATCTAAAAAATTTCGCTCTGATTTTTGTCTTCCTGACATCTAACTGCATCAATCTAACTGATCCTTCCTACTACTGTGTATTGTGGGCTCCTTGTAGCCAGGTCCAATCCATGAGGCACGCCATCTCACTGGATCCTGCCCAAATTTATTCTCTTTGTATTATGTCTGTACATTGCCCCACCTCTCACCTGGATATATGCTGCATGTGATCCCTATGCCCATCTGGCTCTAAATTCCCCCCTACTAGAGGTCCCTTCTTGAGTGGACACCTGCACTTGGTCTCCTCTCTAATTCTCTAATTTTGGTTGCTCCAAAACTTTCTGAGACTGCATGTTGAGAAGTAATTTGTGCTCCCTCTCAACCAACAAGTCACTAACCTCTGCTTTGATCCTTCAAGCTTTTCATGCATCTTCGTCCTTGAGAGAATACATGTTCGTGACTCTTGCATTGATCTGTTTCACCTATCCCATGGTGATGTGTCTAAGGAACACCTTTCCTTTTCTAAATATGACATCATAACCATGGTCTTCTAATACCGTTATGGAAACAATATCCTTCCTTAGTCCTGGAACATAAAAAACATCTCTCAGTCTAAGAGGGAAGCCAGAATCCCTCTGAAAGGTAATTGTACCTATGTTGGTTGCATTATACCTCCCGTCATCTCCAAACACTATGTTCACTTGGAGGTACTTCTCCTCCAAGTCACTAAATATATATCTATTCCTTGTCATATGGAACGAGGCACCATTTTCTAGATACCGCATGCTTCCCATTAAAGTGCTAGCCATGCATGCAATGACAGTAAAATAAAGCTCGTACTGTGAAGCTAATGCTTCACCCACTGCAACTTCAGGTCCTTCTTGTTTGCCTTCTTCTGTGGACAATTTAAGGCATATTGCTCATGCTCGTGACAATGAAAACGCTTGATCTTAGACGAGTATCTATTTCTCTATTAACCTTGGGAATTATTTCCCTTGGATTTATTTCCTTTTCCCACCAATGAAAAATATTCTTCTTTGTATTTTTTAGAGGTCTCATATCTGGTGCTCTACCTTATCTCTTCTATTACCAAGTTTGACCAAAAACGCTCCCAGTCTGGTAACTTCTCCCTCTCATTCACAGAGTCTTGGTAACTATGCCAACTCTTGGGAAGGCCTATAAGTGCTAGGCTCACCAAATCATCATCAGAAACTGTCACCCCAGCACTTCCAATCCCATCTCGACATTGAGTGAACTTTTGAAAGTATTTATGGATCATGTTTCCCTCCTCCATCTTGATCTTTCTAAGCTTGTCCTTCAACGCCAACTTCCTTTTTCCATTGCTCTCAAACTCTCTCCAACACAATCCTTCTTTCCTTTTGTACCTTATTCTGCCATGCATCAATATTTTGAGCATTTGTTGCCCCGAGCTTGGGAATATCAGTATCTATGAATTCCTTCAAGTCGTTGTCCTCCAACACTGCCTCCATCTTTTCCTTCCATTCTATGTAATTCGAATTTCCCTCAATATCATATTCGACTCTCAAGCCATTGAAAGACATCTTGATCTATTGTTGGATACTGAATAATAAATCTGCAAATTTGAACGTGTTCAAAACAAACTCAATTTATTCTCTTCTATTGTGATTCCAGACACTATGATACCCTGTAGAAAATCTACCAATGAGATTCAATTTGATCTTGTAATGTACTAAAAAAAAAATACTCAATCCTTCCTACAATTTTCGAAATCAAAACACTATCACACAATCATATATAATCAAGATAAAGAAGCAATCAATCACACAACACAAGATGTATCCGAGGAAAGAAACGGGTCAAAACCCTTATATCCCTATATTTAATATGGTCAAGATCATGAAACAATACAATGCTTTCTCACACTAGAGAAACTTCCTGCACTCTGCTCACTGTCTCACTCTGGTCCTGCTCAAAACTGGCTTGCAATCTAAGAAAAATCAGTCAAGTATTTCACATTTTTCTTGCCTCTTCCCGACCTCCCTTTCTTATGAATTATTGGGCTAATTGAGCCCCTATTAATTAGGAAAACACCAATTAATGGTTGTGCAATCCTTCAAGGCCTTCTCGATGACTTGGCAATTTTCTAATAGTAAAACTGATAGATCTCTTCCCTTTAACCTCAGTCTCAATTGGGTCTCCCTTAGAACTAACATGAAACAAATATTTATAGTGAATTATCATTTAGACGATTGATCACTACTTGTGAATTAAATTATATTTAGTTCACTTGACCTCTCACTAGCTCATCTCTTAGTTAGAACTAGTTAAATTTATTTTAACTTAATTACTTGAGTTAACTAATTACAACTCACAAGTAACTATATCTAGCCCCCTAAAAATAGAAAATCCCTTTGCCTGCATCCTCTTAGACCTCTAGCTCAAATTTCCTAAGTTAATTAATTCTTCCTCACTCATTTAAATAATACAATTTGGCATGAGATGAAATTACATTTTTTCTTCCAATTTAATTAAGAGAAAATTAAATCAAAAGCCTCATATTATAGCCATTTTTGGCTGCCATTTTCTAGATTTCATTTCTAGTTTCCAATTTCACTATTTCTTGTTGCAAATTTCAATAAATACCTCAAAGGTACAATAACATTAGCCTCTATAAGCTTCTTCACTTCCTTTTCAATTGATGGGAGTGACAAGGGATTTATTAATCTGAGCTTATGCTTGTATGGCTTCACTCCAGCCTTTAGAGGAATCTTTTGTTGTATGCCACTAGGGTTAAAAGTCTTCAGATCAACATATGACCAAGAGAACACTTCCATATTCCTTTAAAAGATGTCAATATATATTTTTTTATACTCCTTTGGAACTCCTTTGGCCAACCTGTTGACTCTAGGTTCCTTGTATGTTCCAATATTGCAGTCCTCCACATCTTCCTCGAATTCTTGTTTGGTTTTCTTGGTAGCCACATCATTTGAGTTAAACTGTATTTCAAATGGAACCAACCATCTCACGATTATATTTCCCTTCAATTGTAAAATTTTGTAACCAAAAATTAATTCCTCCCAACCAACCTATTGTTCTTCCTTTGTGTCTTCACCTTCCTGATCAATCATTGAGCTTGAGAATTCCCCAATAGGCACCAAAAAGTGCTTGATTTTTTCATCATCCTCAAAAAACTATCAGTAGTTAACATTTTATGGTATTAAATGCATGTATCTGACTTCCACTTTGTATTTGAGGAATGGGTTCAGAGGGTGTTTAAAATTTATAGCAACAATTTCTAAGGAATCAACCATCCTATTTCGCTCCCTAGACTGAAAAAACTGAAAATTGAAATCTAGGAAAATGTTTTCAACCAAAACCCATACCTCATTCTTGTAATAATTAAATCTCAGATTCTTGGTTTGACATTTATTCTTTACTTGCTTCACCACTATTTTTGAATCCCCAAACACAGTCAAGAACCCTGATGTAGATCCTAGAGACAGCCTTGAGTTGCAAAAGACCAATGCCTAGGACATCTTAAAGTCGGAGGTTAAATGTAGACAATTTCCAAGGTGCCTCTGAAAGAATACGGATAAAGAGAATAATGGTTTTGGTGGTTCAAGAATGATGAAGACCTTGGAGTCTGATTCATGTGAATCACCCTATACTACGAGAGGGCTCAGAAGGTTGTATGGTTCGGTGGCTATTCAAGTGGGCCAAGTATTAAACAATGAGCAGAGGCTTTCAAAATATGCAGAGGTGTTGAGAAGGAACGGAGGAGGAGGAACCCATGAGAGACAAGCTTAAAAGTCTTAAGAATTTGTCTCCCATGAACTCAAAAGAAGCGGATGCAAGTGGAATATGACCAACAAAAAAGATTCATGGAGTGAAAATTAAGGGAGTGAAGCAAATTTAACACACAAGTGTTATACATACATGAATTCATGGATAAAAATGCATACCACCAGTAGCTACATTACATGAATCATCAAAGTAGCATAACATTGAAAGATTATTATACATAAACAGGGGATTACTAATAAACAAAATAATACATATACACTACTCATTGCTCCATCTGAAATCCAAATAAACAACTATGTATATCAGATTATATTCAAAACAACTCTCCCGAATATGTATCTCAGAGCATAAAGAGCACAGTCGCACAGAACTACAAAAAAACCTCTCCAAAATTTGGAACCTTTGTTTCACCTTTGAACTCTCTATATATAGAGTTCCTCTGAGGGTTTGTGATCAAATAAAATTCCCATGATCGACCCACACATGTAAAATCAAAATATCCTAACTATCTTATAGAGCATGCATAAAGAAATCACTCCTGTAATCAGAAAATCAAAATAGAATCAGGTGAAATTTAGATTTCACCAACAGAACATCACAATCAAACAGTTAAAAGAAACTGCATAGTTGGCCACAGAGGCTGAATTCCGAAATCTTCAAAATGGGGCAGCGAGGAATAGCCATGAATAGATGGATAGTTTGACTTCCATCACTTGATTCCACCTGATGTTGAAAGCCTCCACTCACTTGTTATTATGATTTGTAGTAACCATTATGGAATGGCCAGTCAAGTTATGCATGCCTCACTCTTTGACAGGGAGTTATTAGGTGATTGAATAAACCATAACTGCTCTTGTTCCACCCAAGAACCCACGTTATTGTAAGCGGAAATAGGGCTGGAGAGAGGCCTATGGCATTAACACATAGCGGGATGGTTTAACACTGAAATAGATGGGACAAAGGGCGTGGAAGGGCTATCGATGATGTGGCAAGGAGGTGGGGCTAAAATTCATATCACAGATCACAATCGAGAGCGTTGAGGATCAGGACGGGAAATAAGAACGAAATAATGTGAAGTGCGATGTGCGATGACGGAAAGGTGACATGGAAGGATGGAGGTGGGGCCACCCACGGATCGTAGTCAAAGGTTATTTTTTATGAGAAACGGTGGTAAACGTTACAATTTGTGAAGTGTGATGTGCGATGAGAGGAGAATGGAGGATGATGTGGCGTGACGGAGGTGGGGCCCACCCGCAAATCGCAATCGGAATTGTTTTTTGATAAGAAGTGGAGGGTAAATGTTATGATTTGTGATGGGCAGAGTGCGGTGATTAGAAGGTGATGTGGTAGATGGAGGTGGGGCCATCCGTACATTGCAAATCGCAATTTTTATATATGAGTGACGAAGGGTAAATGGTATGATATGCGATGTGCGATTTGCGATGAGTAGAGAGGTTGGTGATGTGAAAAGGTGAATGGTAAGAGTTCTTTCTTCTTTTGACTGTGGGGTGTCCACCCGAATTGCGCTTGAACTAATTGGCCTTCACTTTAGCCCTCTATGCTCTTCATTTTCTTAGCTCCTCATTTCGCCTTATCCATTCACGAAAAACACAAACCAACATTGGCTCCATTGGGGATGACGCACTCATTCGAGTGTGTCGAGAACTCACAGACCACTTTCTTGTGTTCTTCTTATTATGTTTGGGACCATCGTTAGAGCCATTTTCAAGCAGATTTAACCAAACAAAAAATAGGAATTCATGAAGAAATAAAAAAACATCACATATACTCTTTGAGGATATGTACAGTGGGCCATCATAGCCTGCTATCAGTGCTGGAAGTAAGTCTTGATAAACTATCCATTAACATGCATCTCGAGTGTGTCTCCTTCTAAATTCTCCAACACAAAAGTATTGTTACCTGTGACCTCTGCCACCCTGAATGGACCAAACCAGATGGGGTCGAACTTTCCATGTTTCCCTTTGTCTGACCTCCTGACATCCCATCGCAGCACCAAATCCCCTACTTGGATTTTCTTGTCTTTATCTCTTTGATCAAATAAGTCTTTCATCTTTTCCTGATACTCTGCTAGTATGAGGCTTACCTGTTCCCGTTTTTCACTAATCTCGACCAATTGGTTCATTCTTCTGATAAGGTTGTTTGGCTCTTCCTCTCTCTCTTATAAGAATCGAGCCACGGGTAATCTGAGCTGAACAGGGAAGACTGCTGCTCGGACGTACACTAGCTCATAAGGGGATTTCCCTGTCAATCTTTTAGTGGTGATGTGATTCGCCCAGAGTGCAAACTTGAGCTGTGAATCCCAATTATTTTGGTTTTCGTTGATGGTCTTCTTCAATATCCTCACCAGTGTCTTGTTAGATTACTCTTCCAACCCGTTCCCCTGTGGGTAATATACAATGGAGTGCCCCAGAATGATATTATAGTGCTAACAAAATTTCACGAACTTAGCCGATTTAAAATCCTGGGCATTATCGGTGATTATTTTAGCAGGGCATCCAAACCTAGCTATTATGTTCTTCTCCAGGAACTTGATCACTACCCCATCTGTGGCATTCCTTGCAGGCACAGCCTCAACCCACTTAGTGAAGTAATCCGTGGCGATGAGGATCCATCAACGCTAGTTACTAGAAGCTGGGTGAATCTCTCCAATGAAGTCGATTCCCCATCGTTTGAACGGCTCTTCGAAATGTACTGGGATCAATGGGAGTGGCGCAAACCTTCTCTTCTCGACGAACGTCTGACACTTCTCGCAGGCTCGGATGCGAGCATGTACATCACCAAATAGCTTAGGCCAAAATAAACCTGCTCTCATGATCTTGTAAGCAGTGGATCACCAGCTGTAATGGCCACCACATATTCCTTCATGGAAATTTGTCATCACTTTGTCAAATTCTTGCTATGTTAAACATAGTAGTAAAATCCTAATCGGGTCTCTCCAATACAATCGCCCATTTGCCACAGTATACTTTTGAGATTTTAATCTTAACATGCGATACTTGGTCTTGTCATAGTTAGGGGAGCACCTTAGGGTTAACAGGTATTCCAATATATATTTACACCATAAGAATATAAGATACTTTACATGCGTCTTTTGTGTGGAGGATTCTATGCCCTGATGTGCACCTGTATCCTCCTATGCTTCTCCTCCTGTCATAGACATAGTTATCCCCAGATCTTGACAGTTGGATTCAGATAGAATTTTTGTGAGCCCTTGTCATTTAATGAGTTTGGTAGGATTTATCTCCATCTCATACTTCTGAATCTTGGATATCCATGATCTATGTTAGGTCTACTGTAATTTAGTAGATTGGTAAGACTAAAGGCTGCGCGACAACATTATGAACTTCACTTTGGGATTCTAGGATCTAGCTATGCGAATCTAGAGAGGATTTCTACATAAGTGTAAAGATTGATTTATCTTTAAAGGTGCGAGATGTGATATTAGGCTAGTTATGAAGAGCAAGGTTTTTGTTTGTTTTGGTTTTGGGAAAGATAAATGAAGGTGAAGGAAGTCTAAATGAAGGGTGAAGATGTAAGAAAGTGAAGGAATGATTCGGATAATAAGATAGGCAAGAAAGCGACTTCAATCCATTGGGCTATGGAGTCATAATAGGATTTAATTGAAACAACAAGGTTCAAGAGTGGTCCATGGGGCAAGTCATCTATGTCTAAGGATCTCTTTAAGTTGATTTTATGGAATGAAAACAATAAGAAATGAAGATCAAATAGATGAAGAACAAAGAGCAGCTTAAGATCAAGTAAGTACTTTGAAACTATCCTGCTTTTGGCATGCACTTAAGAAAAACATAAAAGTAATCTAAGATCAGGTAAGTACTTTGAAACTAGCCTACTTTTGATGCACTTTCAATAGAAAACATTTAAAACACAAAAAGAATAGCTTAAGATCAAGTAAGGACTTTGAACCTATCCTGCTTTCAGCATATTCAAAGGGAAACTTTTCAAAGCAACTGTTGGAGAAGAAACTAGAGGACAGGGCTAACCATAGACTTCCCTAGTTCGACTTTAATTAGCAAACTTTTCAAGATAACACTTAAGATAAACAAAGAATAGTCTAAGATCAGGTAAGGACTTTGAACCTAGCCTGCTTTCAACATACTCTTAGGGAAACTTTCAGACAACCTTTGGAGGAGAAACTAGAGGACAGGGCTAACCATAGACTTCACTAGTTCAACTGTACTTAGCCAATAATGAAAATAACATTCAAGAACAATGCTTAAAGTTTAGACAGTAAGACGTGGGAACACCAACATTCCTTAACTGCTTGGACTATATTAAATAATTCTTAAATACACAAAGGAGGAAAACATAAAGATAAAGCTTATCAGTGAGAGTAGGGTACTTGTGAAAGTAAATCCTAGCTCTATATTTTCTGTTCTTTATCAGAGAAAAGTGAACAGAATGGAAACAAAAGAAAATAACAATTTACAATAAGAAACACATCACCATTGACATAGACCAGGATCCCATAAATCAGCTTGTATTTGATGTTCAAACCAGTTACAATCTTTAAGTCCAGTGGGTCTCTACAGCTTCAAACTTCTCATCTCAACTTAGGTATCTTCAATTACAAAACAGAGCTTACAACAGCTTCAAAAAACTATTTACATGCAATAGATATCCAGAGACCAACCTTTACTACATCTTCTTCAGAATTATTTATAGAAGAAATGAGGAGGTGGGATGAGAAAAAAGATCTCTAGGCTCAATTAATACAGTTTAATGCTTCTCGGCCTTTGAGGGGCTCAATAGATAAGATTTTTGATATTTCCTCTGTATTAATTGGTTTTCATTAAGTATTCAAGCTACTAGGCAGTTTTTATTGACTTAAAAACTCTTTAAGAAAGTTTGCAATAAATCTGGCTGCTTTAAGCAAAATATCACTGACTAAGGCAATAACTATGCCTTCTGTGATTCCTTCGAGGCTGCAGGTGGCTTTTGGTAGCTGGAGAGGATTTAATTAACCTCTGATGTGGTAGTGGAGGCTTCTCAGACTGATAGATCTCATTGTTTTAACCTAAAAAACTGTTAATTTGCTTTTGATATGTGTTTTAGGCCTAATTTGGCTTAATCTCTATCTTCAGGTCTTCATACATGTCTTTAACTGTGTGGATTTAGGCTTGTGATAATCGAATTTATGCCTTAATCCCTCAAAACTGTGTGAAAACCTTTAATTCTTCATCTCTGTTGTGATCCCATACTTTGACACTGATACTCTCTATAAAATTAAGTTTCATTGTGCTTTTGTTGTTTTTGCAGGCGCACAGAGGGTTTTATAATGTTACCAGTGCTCATGAGGCATGATAAAACCATATTTGGAACCCTGCAAATTCTTTGTCTTCATGGATAATGGCCTAGGGATCATCATCCACGGGCTTATTTTTATTTTTAAAACTGTGGAAAAAACCTTAATGACCTGCACAAATACACAAAATTTATGAAAAATCCATGAAAGAATAGGATAAGGCTACTTTGGAGGTTAGGTTTAATCGTGGTCGTTGGATGAAATCAACCAATGGTCGAGATCACTTGACGGGATTAAATGGGGAGGCAGTCGAATGAGTGAAGGTCGGATTAAGTCTGGGCCGTTGATCTAGATTGATCAACGACTAGGATTAATTGGGGAGTTTATAATGCAGAGGGAAAAATTTATAGAGGAAAGGAGGAAAATGTAAGAAAAAGGGAAAAAATCTTTGGCGGAAGTGAAAATGGGGCTAAAACGAAGTTCAGATGCAGAATGAATAAGAGTCGTTTGATCTAGAATGATCAACGGTCGGGATTTCTTAAACAGAGTGCTTGGGGATTTAGATGATGGGAAAATGAATGGGGGGAAGGATTTAATCCGAACCGTTGGATGACAGTGATGGATGGCCATGATATTTTGATTGAACCCTTTGGAGAACAAACATGTCAAAGACTTGAGACCAGGATATAATAGGAGTCGTTCGATCTAAAAGATCGATGATGGGGGTTTATTGTTAAAATGATCAGGAGAATAAATGAAATGGAAAATGCACAGGGGTCGTGTTAAGTCAAGACCATCAAATCAGACTAATGGATGGCTAGGATTAAATGTAGAATTATATTGGGGAGGAGTGGTATAGCGGAAAACCATTAGTGGTCTTCGCGTGGCACTGAGGTGGTTTCAGAATTTCTCCAAAAAAATGCGATATGCTTCGCCGCTTGACACCTGTCCTTTTAATACTGCCCATATCGCATAATTTTTTGGCATTAACGTTCAGGCACCAAATTACACGATATGGAGTTTTAGCCATCGGATGCAAGGTAGAGAGATCTGACGGTGGGAATGAGAGCGCGATGGGGTAAGATGCGCGGGCGAAAAGGGTGGGCAGGGTCAAAGGCGGTTTAGATCTTGACTGTTGGATCTCAGGAATGGATGGTCGAGATCTGTTGACCGGGGAAACTATGCATGGAGGAGTTAGTGGAGTCCAGGTGTCAGATCATGAGTGGATAGGAGTTTTACAAGGCGAGGGGTAGGTCATGTTGGGGTTCTTTATGTTTTTGGCCAGATTGGCAAAACCAAAAGATAAGACAACATCAAACCGCTTTTGGATTCAAGGATCTAGCCCTCCTGAATCCAGAGAGGGATCTCTCTATGAATGAGTTAAAAGATGTAATCTTTAAAACCTGAAATGTGATATTAGGCTAGTTATGAAGAGCATGGGTTTTGTTTGTTTGTTTTTGGTTGGACAAAGACATGATGAAGGTGAGGGCATTTCAAAATAAAGGGTGAAGATGTCTGCAAGTGAAGGAATGATTCGACTGACAGAAAAGGCAAAGATAGTTCTAACCCATTGGGCTATGGAGTCATAGGAGGATTTTGATTGGAAAACAAGGTTCAAGAAGGATCTATGGGGCAAGTCACTTATGTCAAAGGATCTCTTAAAGTGATTTATGGAATGAAACAAATAGGAAATGGAGAAACAAACAAATGAAGAACAGTGAACAACCTAAGATCAAATAAGTGCTTTCAAACTATTTTGCTTCGACATGTACTTAGGGAAAACATAAAACTATTCTGCGATCAGGTAAGTGATTTTAAACCAGCCTGCATTGAAGTACTTTTAGTTGGAAAACATTTTTAAAAACAATTGGAATAGCTTAAGATCAGGTGATTGCTTTCAAACTACCCTGCTTTCAGCATATCCTATAAGAAAAACACAGATAACAGTCACAAAGAGAAATTTAGATCAGGCAAGTGCTTTGAAACCAACCTACTTCAATATACTCTTTAAAGAGAACTTTCGAATGAAGAAAACATGGAAATAAAGCTTTCAGTAAGAGTAGCGTACTGTTGAGAGTAAATCCTAGCTCTACGTTTGCTGCTCTTTATCAGAGAAAGTGGACAGAGTGAAAAAAATTAAAGAAAATAACAACTGACAGTGAGGAACACATCACCATTGACACAAATTAGGATCCAATAAATCAACAGCTTTTATTTGATGTTCAAACCAGTTACAATCAACAAGCCCGGTGGGTCTCTACAACTTCGAACTTCTCATATCAGCTTATGTATCTTCAAGTCGCAAACAGGGCATCAGTAGCTTTCAGAAACTTATTACATGCATTTAGATGTCCAGAGACCAACATTTTCTCACCTTCTACAGAAGTATTTATAGAGGACGTGGGATCTGGTAAAAGATCTCCCGGGTCAATTAATACAGATTGATGACTTTTCGACCTTTGAGGGCCTCGATGAAGAAATTTACAGGTGTTTATCTGCATTAATTGATTTACACTTAGGATTAAGCTCGATGGGAGCTTTTGTTGACTTTTGAGGCTTTGTGTCATGTTGAAGTAAATCTGTTTCTGCTCTCCGAGGCCTAATGATCGAAAAGATTTGTTTCTGGGCTATTCTTAATCTTTAAAATAGTTTTGCCGACAATTAGAGATAAGATCTTTGATTTGTATTAATTGTTCAGCTGTCTTCGGGCAAACACCTCTTGTTTCAAATAATGACTAAGCCTTCTTTGATTTCTGTGAGGCTGCAGGTGCCTTTAGGAGCTGGAGAGGGTTCGATTAGCCTCTGCTTGGGGCAATGGAAGCTTTCTCGGATCGACAGTTGTTTTCGTCTCTTCCTAAAACACCTTTAAGTTACTTGAGATCTGTGTTTTAGGTCTGATCAGGCTTATCTTGTGTCTTCCGGTCTTTATGACGTCTTTATCCGTGGATTTAGGCTTTGATTTGCTGAATGTGTGCCTTAATCCTTCAAACTGTGCTAGGAAATCTTCAAACACTGATACTCTTTGCTTATTTTACGTATTGCTGTGTCTTGTTGATGTGCAGGCCATGCAGGGCTCATATGGCATCAATACCTCATGAAACATTGACGAGTCATGGATTTTGAGCTCAGTAAATGGTTCCCTTTGATGAATCAAAGGCGCGGGAATCGTCATTCCCAGCCTTCGATTTTTCTTTCAATATAATGGAGAACCATTATCGCCTGCAAAACACGAAACCAATTAAGAAATCCTGCATTTTGGGTTAAAATTCTTCAGAGGGTGAGGGGAGGAGCATAGCCGTTGGATGGCATCATCCAACGGTCGGGATTTGTTAGAGATAGTAAAAAAGGAGAGTGGAGGAAAAGAATAAATCGGATCCGTCGATCGCAAGGAGATCGACGGTGGGGATTAATAAAAAAATAAAAAGTGGAAAGGCGAAAGGCGATGAAAGCACGCGGGAAAGATCTGGGCCGTCCAATCTGGACATGTGGGCGGTCCAGATTCAATCGGAGGATCGCAATCGATGGGGAGAGAATTAGGGTACGATGGAAATCGCCGATGCGATTGCGCGATCGGGGAGGGCGATGCGATTGCGCGTTAATCATTGATCTGAGGATCAGATCAACGGTGGGGAATGAATCGTAGGGATGGATAATCGGGGGAACAACAAATGCACCAAATGAAATTTGCGATGCTGCGCAGGCTGCTCGATCGGCTTCAGATCGACAACAGATATTTATTTTTATCATATATGGCGGAAAACCTTAATACTTCATGAAAAACTCAAATTTCAATATAAAACAAAGTTTTTCTTTCGGGCGGATTAATATATGTATGGAATGGTCATGGCGCCTGATTGTGGGGCCTTTGATTATATGAAACGATAATAGGTCCAGGGCTTATATATAAAGGGCCAATCGCATCAGAATTGTCAGGCCCGGTCTTTCAATCAACCCATTCGAAAGTTGCAATGCGTTTAAGCGCCTTGGGACTTTAAGCTCTGGTCTCAGGTGTAGGTTATATGGAATGAAAAGCGGAGGGGGTGGAGTTTCAATAAAGAGACTCAATCGCATCAGAACTTTTGATACGGTCTTTCAATCAACCCATTGGGAATTTTTCCGATGTGATTGCGCTTCGAGTCTAGCACCTGGTTCTAGGGTGCGGGCACGTGGAGGGGAAGTGGTTTAGGCTTAGCCCAAGGGGGCTTAAGTCTTTAATACAAAAAGGCATTTTTATGGATTTTCAATGGTTTTCAAAAGGGTTGGAGGTTTTCGGCAGAGTTCAAAAAAGGAGTTTTAAACTATGCAAGGTGGATTTTACGAAGGGAAAATGAGAAAAAATGGAAATCAGAGGGAAATTATGGGGAAAAAGAGTAAAAATGGAGGTTAGTTTCTGAGTGGGGAAGGGGAGACAAGGGGATTTTTGTAGCGGTTTCTTTCTCATAAAATCAACAGAATTTTCTGAGCTTTGAAATGGGAACATCAATGCATATTTTGGACAGAGGAGATGATGTCTTCAAGAGGATTCAAGAGATAACATTTCTGCAATAAAACTGTTTCTTGAAGGCTCCAACAAATTTTTTGGCCACCTTTTGATAGAACAAATTTTATAGGTGGCCAACAGTGGCTCCACTTGGGGATGGTGCCTTTTTGAAGGCATCAAGAACTTCAGACTTGCATTTTCTAGGAGACTGATCAATGCCTCATCCATTGGGTTGCCTTCTTCGCTTAGATGCTCTTCTTTTTTCTGAAAACATATTAGAAACCATGAAAAACATTGGATCTTTCATCAACACAAATTTCTACCTACCCAATCCTACTGATCTAACATTTTTTCTTCATTAGAGTGCACTTGGATTGGAAAACTCTTTTACAACATTTTATTCTTTTGAAAATAGGAAATCTAATCTATTTCTACTCCTTATTTCTCCATGGACTCAGATTAAACAGTTGAGTCCATATAATTCTCTACCTAATCTACCATCTGTTGGGATTAAACTGTCCAATCATATTTTATTCTCTAAATTCTAGAATAGAAATTTAAAAATAGTCAAGTCAAGATTAAATTGTTTGACTTGCTGTGATCTATGGCATAAAAAACAAGCTGCACATAGATATTTATTTTGCAGAAAATTTAAATCAAAAAATGGAAGGCTTAAGATCTGAAAGTTGAAGCATTTCCTTCACCTTTTTACAGCTCTGTTTTTTCCTCTTATTTGAGTTGTCTTTCCTTTGTCAACTAGTTCAGATTTTGAGCTGATTAGAACCAGCTATTCCTTTGTTTGTGACTCAGAAATAAAAACAGATTTGAGTCATCTCTTTTTGGAAACTTAGGTTCAGATTTTGAGCATGTTTTAACCTTTAATTTCTATCTTAATCTACCTACTGATAAACCAAGATTAAACAGTTTGGAAAATCAAATTCACTATCCTATCAGCAGTAAATTTAAAACTAATTAGTCAAGATTAGGTTGTTTGACTAACTAGGAGTGTGTTTTTCAGGAGTGGCATTTGAGCTTGCACACTTTCAGAATTTATTTCTCTTTTTTGGTATGGGGTTGTACCTTTATTGTTTTTTACAATCTGCCCTCCTTTATTTTTCTATTGTTTTTTATATTTTTCTTCTTGTGAAACTGAACAAAGCAATGGTATTTACAATGGAAATGAAAGATTTAAAATTGAACTCAGCAGTAGTAATGCTTAAGCACCCTGCCATTGACAGGACCCCCAAACAGATATTTTCCATCTAACTCTTGCAAAAAAAATGCATTTGGACCAATGGTGGACTGAATCATGTAAGGACCTTGCCACAAACTATAAAATTTTCCATGTTTACCCTTATCCTCTCTTCTGGAGTCCCATTTGAGTACCTTGTCTCCAATGTTGAAGTCACAAGCCTTTGTTCTCTTGTCAAACAACTTCTTTATGTTCTCTTGCACCTTCTGAGCTCTGTTGTAAACCTCTTCCCTTGTCTGTTGGAGATGTATTGTCTGATTAATCCTCCTTATCATGCTGTCCTCTTCTGATTTTATTTCTTGGACTAATTTTATCACTGGTACACCTAGGCTGGTGGGAAAAACTGCATCTGCTGCATAAACAAGCCGGTAAGGGGATATTCCAATGGATTTCTTTGTGGTCAATCTGTCTGCCCACAAAGCATGCACCAACTTGTTATGCCATGATTTTTTATTTTCCTCAAGCAGCTTCTTGATGATGGTCACCAAAATTTTATTTGATGATTCTGCTAACCCATTACCTTGAGGGTAATAAGCAGTAGAATGACCGAGTGTAATCTGATACCTGTGAAAAAAATCAATCATCCTTTTGGAACCAAAAGTAGCAGCATTATCAGTAATAATCTTCCTAGGGCAGCCGAATCTAGACAGGATATGGTCTTCAAGAAATTTTATAATGACAGAATCTGTGGCATTCCTAGAAGGGATGGCCTCTATCCACTTTGTGAAGTAGTCAGTGGCTGTGAGAATCCATTTGTGTTGGGAAGATGAAGCAGGATGGATTTCTCCTATGAAATCTAGGCCCCACTGTTGAAAAGGAGCTTCAACAGTGATAGGTTGTAATGGTAAAGGAAGGAGTTTTCTTTTGCCCTCAAATATTTGGCATTTGTGACAGGCCACTATCATTTTATGGACATCTTGGAAGAGGGTGGGCCAGTAATAGCCAGCTCTAAGGATTTTATTGGCTGTGGTTTTCCAATAGAGATGACCTCCACACTCTCCCTCATGGAATTCATGCTTGATCCTCTCTGCATCAACTTCAGGCAAACATTTAAGTAATAAACCATTAGCATTTTTCCAATACAAACATTCATTTAAAATGCAATAGTTCCTAGCTTTCAACTTTAAAAACCTTGCCTTTGTTTTTGATAAATCAGGAGGAGCATTAAGATTTGCAAGCACATACAAGATATCAGTGTACCAAGGTGAGTTTTGAAACTGCTCTTTGACAGTGGGAGCAGGTAATTCTTCCTGTTCATCCAAGGCATCTACCATGTTAATGTCAAGGGCTTGTAGATTAGATTCAGCCATTAATTGAGCTAAGCCCTGACCTTTAATAAGCTTGGTTGGTCTGATTTCCAAATCATACTCTAATATAGCAGCAATCCATTTTCCTCTCTTTCCATCTGGGTCTTGTGACAATATGTCTTTTACCACTATATTAGGTACATAGGCAATGATGTGGGAATGTAGAATATACACCCTGAAGTCCTTTAAGGCTTTTACCAAAGCATAGGCCTATTTTTCCATTATGTTATATTTCAAGGGTGCATCCCTTAAAGCCTTGCTGAAAAAAGCAATAGGGGGTTTTGTTCACATTGTACAGGTTTTCTTGCCAATACAGATGACCACGGTATGTTACGGGGCAAAAGGAGAAAATAAGGAACTCTTTTGAAAAGTCCGGTATTTCGGGGGAAAATCACCCTAAGGGTTTGTTGGGTTTAAACCTCCACAGAGCAGGGCATGCTACTTAAGAAGGACTCACACAACCATACACGTTCATGAAAAATTAAATAGAGTAGATCGAGGAAGTTACCCGTAGGTCCTACGGTTGAAGCAGATCCCGCGGGGTCCAAACCCCCAGCAACCCTTCTTCCTTCTTAACCTGAAATATAAGAAGAAACAAGCACAAAGAATTGGTTGTACAGCATATATCTACTCTAAATGTTAGTGAAATCCATATGAAACATTAGATAAACCATAAAAAATGCTTAAATAACAATATTCTCATGTATACAAGCAGACACTAACATGTATATTTCGGGAACAAGATGGTACTTCTGTATTATAAATAGCATGTACAGAAATAATGAGTGGAGAGATCACCTGAATCCTTCCACGATCTTCGAGCATACCATCGTCCGGATCCGTCCCACCCTTGCCTCGCTAAGATTCCTTCCGAACTGGTGCAAACGAGATGACATATAAAGAGATGAGCATCTCCAGGAAACAAAGGTTTCCTATAATGAACTGGGAAGTGCAGGAGGCACGGGAATTCAGACTTGGATAGGGAATACCAACAAAGTATAATATCAATAATTCTCTCTCTCCCTTAGGCCATACACATGAGGGGCTTTTACACTCCTCCAAGTAGTTTCAACAGTTGGAAACAGTTGGCCACGTGTTGGGGTGGTTGAACTACCAGAGTAACCATCAACCCAGCCCGAAAATAGGGAATTTTTATATATTTTTTAATGATTTTAATGGCATACGCGGAAAAGTGCATGTGGACTCGCGTATACACGTGGAAAAGTCTGGGCATAATCGCGTATGGGGATTTTTACACTGTTTTTTAGTGAATTTGTCCAAGTCTGTAGGAATGGGTGCCCAAAGCCATAAAAGCAATCATGAATCATATGAAGGTGAGAAATGATGCTATAACAGATGCCCCCTAATATATGAGGTCAGAAGGGGTACATGATGGCCGAAATGTGTTATGCACATAGAAAGAACTTCGCAAGGACAAGAGAGGACTTCACCAGATTTCAGCCTGCCAAAAACCAATGAAAGAAACCAGAGAGTCAACTCATGCTGAGGCGGGCATACCCATGCTCGATAAAAAATACATCTGCTAGAAAGTACTGAATAGATCCAACATGTATACAAGTATAGCTGAACTGAAAGTACACAATGAATCATCTGAGCATGGCCTAGAAATATAAGTCTGAATCAATGTCCAAGTATCACATATAGAAAGCTGATCAAGGATGGTCCAACTAGATGTCTGATCATATAAGTAATTGAATCTCTAAGTACCGAATCATAAGAGGTGGAACAATCGGTACAATCACGAAACTCGGGAGCCAACACATAGGATGCTGTTGTACTAAACTGCAACATATAAGGGTGGATGACATCACTGGCAGAAACTAAATGGACTGTCAAAAGTGAACCGAGAAATGCTGATGCAACCCGAGGTCTTCACGGAATCACTGCCAGCACAATTCTGCAAGTGGGAATAAATGAGCTGAAGTCGACCATGCGAGAAATCGTTGGATTACCGGTCAATGATGTATACCGTTAACCAACGCGAGACAACCCACCAATAATGAAAATGAGTGTCAAGGTGCCCCAGTACAATCTAACAAGTGCGAATGAATGAGTTGAAGTTGAACACTTGAGAGAATCTACCAATCAGGAGGCAATGATGAATCCCCACTGTCGATAGCGAAGAGTCTGCCACTGATGACTGCAAACCCTAAGGTACTGACAAAAATACTCTAGACCTTATTCCCAGAGCAATGAGTCGGAGTCGATGGGAAAATATCTGCTGGAAGGAAGGCATTAAGGCATCCCACATCAGTCCAGCGCGAGTGTAACCCGCAGGCCAAGATTTGGAAGGAATCGGACGAAGTAGAGTGATGGAACCAAAATCGAAGTACGTTTCCGACGTGCACAAGATGAAGCTAGCGCACGGAAGAAACCCTCTGAACCAACCAATAATGAAAGCTGACACAGAGGCGAGAAATCCACCGATAGGGTCAAATGGAAATCAAGGTACGCACGAATCCCAAGTGTGATAATGTGTGCTGACGTCGAACACAGGGGAAACCACTCAGTCAAAGACCCATGATGATGATCAAATGCTGAGCACGAGGTCACCTATCAATGATGGAAATAGGCCCAAGGTGCGGCTCTAGGCTTGCTCTCAGAGAAATGTGTCGTAGTCGATAAGAGACAAACCCGCCGACAAGAAGTCAATGGGGACCTTCTCAAACCAGCACGAGCAGAAGGATCAAAACATCTGATGTGATAGAACATGATACTGACAAGACCGGGAAGGCCGACTAAATAATGAGTCAAGAGACACCGCAGAATGGCCGACTCAGGCTAAACTTCCCTTGAACAAAAGCACGACTCGTGATGACCATGGCAGTAAAAAGTGACACTGTATAAGTCTGTTATGCAGGAGGCAAAACAAACTCTCCATATGATTGGAAGAGATAACCAATCCGGGGAGAACAGACAAGTGAAACATGGTAAAGGCTGAACCTAGGTCAAAAACTAAAACCATCCCAAATGTAGAAAATATATATAAGTATATGTGCTTTGTTCAAGGGCGACAAACTGACTCTGTACTGCCATCAAAACAACGAAGATACATCCCGTTCCCGCTCTTTTTGTTATATTTGATTTTTTTGTCTTTTTCATATAATAAGCCTGAAAAGGAATAAAAGAATGCTATGGTACAATGGATAGAATGAGTATCAAGAAAGCAGATGCACTAGTTCCTGGGATTGGAACAATCCTATGCTCAATGCAAGGTGGCGAAAACTGGTCAGTGATACTCAGAGGAACGTTCCATCCATGGGTACAAAGGTGTCAAGTCGTGATAGCTAAGTGCATGCAATGGTTAACTTGTACGGAAAGTCAAGGTCAAAAGTTGGCTTAAACATCGAGTCCAAATGAAGCCGGCTAAAGGCCAGGATAAACAAGTAGCCAATATGCAATGCAGTAATACAACTTAACGACACCAGGGAGCCTCTAGGGTAAAAGCCAGAAAAATGATAAGTGATGAAGAAGAAGAATGAAGCTTCAGCACATAAGACATGGCGGGACTAAAGAGGACTCCCGAGCCTACATAAAACGCAGCATGGGCAACAAGTGATAGCGAGGAACTAACTAAGAAGCCCATGTAAAGGAAGGCTCTACCATCAAGTCATGATTAAATAATCGACGAGTGAAATGGGTGTAATAGTCATGACCTGATGGGATCGACCCTATGGCAAGTGATCAGTATGGAGGCTAGTATGCAAGATGCAACGGAAAGTGATTTCCCTAACCTATATGCCAGTGAAGATCATATACCTGCTGTGACGAGTCGGTAATCATGGATAAAAAACGGGAAAAATCTCAAATTCGTCAAAATGTACCTGAAAACATACCAAACTGGGCACTTCCAAGCATCCAGGTTATGCAGCTTAAGATAGATCGAAAAAATGAGCATAACAAATTTTTGCGAAAATTTTCAACTTTTTAGGCATAAATAGACAAATTACCTCATATTTGGTTCATTATTGCATTGCTGATTTGGAAAAAAGTGCTCTGGAGCAAAAAACTTCTTTCGTCAAATCAGGAACAACCGGCCGTCGAATCGCACCGAATTTGTCAGGTAGGCTCCTCAATCATCTTTGCAAATCATTTTGTCCGTTTAGAAATTAAAATTTAGTGATTTTCACCATTAAAACCCTTGCTAAAAAACTCGGACTTGCGCATACGCGGGTTGGTAAAAGGAAAGTCGCGTATACACGCGACTGTGCATAGAAAAAGGCGCGTATGCGCAGGTCCGAATCAAAAAATGCGTGGCTAATGCATGATTTATTGAATTTTATAGGATGAAAATCTCATGGAGGGAGCGTGAACACAGCGCAATTGATCAAGAGGTCATGCAAGATCGAGCATCGCAAAATATTCTTCGAAATTGCGGATTGTTCAAATTTTTCAAAATGCCAAATATGAAAAGCAATGTTCGGTTGCTAGAAATTCTCGTCAATTATTGGGAACCAGACCAAGATTGCTTTGTTATAGATCAGATGCCAGTACGCATTGAAGTGGAAGACATATATTTTATCACTGGACTCTCCCGGAGGGGAGAACCAGTAGACTTGCATGGGAAGCCCCTGGGAGGGCTAACCGTGGAAGATTACGTCCACGTGTATTGCGTAGAGGGTTCCAAGAAAGTTGGAACTCAGATTGCAATTAAAGATTTAAGGGATTTGCACATGAAAATCCTCCTTTTCACCATTGGCAGAGTGGCAGGATCTGCCTCCCTACATCAGGCGTCCAGGACGCAAATGAGCATAGCAGTGGAATGCTTGACTCATGTGTATGATTGGTGCAAAGCCCTATTACTGAACATGAAGCAACAGTTGACCTCAATCCGCCAAGCAAAGACCAAACACTTTGGATACGGTACTATTTTGATGACATTCTTCTTTGAGAAGATACCAGCATTGAGACCCAGAGTTATCTCTACCATCAGCAGCCCGAGGGACCCAAGAATTGCCCGTTGGGCGGACATGATGAAGAGATTAGGGGGAAGTGAAGTTCCCTGGACCACTTGGGACGATGAGTTCTTCCTTTGGTGGGGAGAACAAATCATCGCTGTGGATGACTATCCCTATGTCGGGATGGACTTTCGTGGAGATCCAGATCTTGTTCTTCCACCAGGCACAGCATGGGGCACAGTCGGTAAGTTTGCAAAAAAAAATTTGACTTATATAATTTTTTTGGATTTTTTCAAATATGTATGAAAAAATGAAAATAAACATGTTTTTGATTGGATTCATAATGACTGACAATGTAAACATGATCATGATACAGATATTGGACCAGTGCGACCTGAGGGTTTCCCACGCCACAAGCGTTGCAGGGGCGAAGTAGATATAGTGGATTCAGAGAGGACCCTCCAGGCTGTGCAGAGGAACTTGGAGGGGTTAACCCGCCAAATACCTATGGCTGCCGTGGAAGACCTGCTGGAAGCCATCCAGAGACGGGTGGTAGGAGTGCCCCGAGACTGGGTACGATTATTCCGCCGAGTTGCCACCGCGGTCACGTTCTATAGGAACACGACTTCTGGGCAGGGACCTCAGGAGTAGACAGATATTATGTATTAGATGAATGTATATTCTTTTTTGAGACTGAACATGATCGGGCATAAGCCCAAGTTTTGTATGACCTTATGGATCCAAATTTTGTAAATTTTTTGAACACTCTGATGATATATATACAACGATATTTGATGTGATGTGATAAATGTATCAAATGTATGATGTTTTTGATGATTAAATTTTTATTGTATGGAATGATTAATATGCCAATCAATTGCTTGATTAGCTAATGAGTCTGCTAACCAATTGTCAGCTCGAGGAATATGAATGAAAGTTAAAAATTGAAATGATCTTTGTAACAAACGTACCCTCAAGAACAATCGTAATAAAAATGGATCTCGAACCCGATAAGTATTGTTCAACTACGACACCACCAGCTGAGAGTCCAAGAAAACTACCAACGAATCAACACCCAAAGATATTGCCTCCGAGAGTAGATAAACAACTGCAGTGTATTCTGCTATATTATTAGAAGCAGGACCAATGCAGACCCCTCTTGATACTAACAGCTGACCGGAAGGATAATGAAGCACCCAAGCCACGGAAGCTAAGTTCCGGGTGTGTCTACTAGCACCATCGGCGAAACCAAAGTGACTCATGACATCCGACACAACCTGCCAAAGCAGATCAAAAACATCACCAACTCATCAAAGATCGAAAATCAACCAGATATGTACAAAACAAAAAACTACTATATACAAAAGCAACATGCCAGGCCGAAGCCTAGGCATAATACTTCTTCAAATAGAGCCCATTTCGGAGCTCCGGAAACTCATTCCCTTCGAAATCAACCAAGGTATACGCTCCTTTTTTAAGGACTTTTTTAACGATGAAGGGGCCATACCACATAGACTTAAACTTTCTTGCCCCCAGGGCATATTTTTCTTAGGCATAGACCAAGACAAGGTCACCTTCCGAAAAAACCCTGGGTTTGACCGCCTTATCGTACTGAACTTTAACTCATTTTTTATGCGCTTCATTCATCATGGCAGCATCCCGACGCTGCTCATCGAGATGTTCTAGATGAAGGAGCCGTTCTTCAAGACTAGAAGTGTCAGGAAGAAGTTCAACAGCTAACTTAAGAGAAGGAATCTCGCATTCAATGGGAAATACGGTTCACCTAGTGCCTTTAGTGAACGGAGGTAAAGCCGGTTGCGATTTTGTGACGTCTGTGTGCCCAAAGTATGAGATGTAGCATAATATGCAGTTGGATCTTAGCTTTATCAATTGTCCTTTGAAGAATTGTCTTCAAGGATTATTCACGGCTTCCCGCACCCATTGGCTTGAGGATAATATGGAGATGAATGCTCCTGCCGGAAACCCAATTTGAGAGCCAACTCAGCCATCATAATATTCTGAAAATGACTTCCATGATCAGTGAAAATCTCTCTAGGAATACCAAAACGAGCGATAACCTGATTGAAAAGGAAAAGAGCTGCAGTCTCACCATCATTCCCAAAAGAAGGCATAGCCTCGACCCACTTCATAAAGTAGTCTACTGCTATAATAATGTACTTGTGACCTTTGGCCGAAGGCGAGTTACAAGTAGTATAATCAATACCCCACTTTGTAAAGGGACCGACAGTAATGACTGGAAAAAGCGGAGCTGGATGAGCACGCATTTTTCGAGTATAGACTTGACACGGATGACACTTTTTGACCGATTCAATACAATCTTTGAAAATCGAGGGCCAAAAGAGAAAGTACCCGGCCACTGTGAATAAAGAGGGCTATAGCAAGCCCGGATAAGCCAGCACAAGCTCCTTGTGAGAATCATTTGACATGACCTCGACCTTAGAGTTAAGCAGCGTCTCATCATTGAATCAACCCCTCGACGGTATAGAGCATCACCAATAATCAAATAATTCTTGGCCAAGTGACGCAGCTTACGACGCTCATCTTTCAAAAAAGTAGAGGGAAACTTCACAGTCTGGAGATACACAATGATATCTCCGTACCAAGGATCCTGTGAAGAGATAAGAAACAAATGTTCATCCGAAAAGGATTCATCATAGATCATCTCTTCCCTACAGGGCAACTCGGAGATCAATTCCGCAAAAACCAATGATTTCTTGGACTTGGCAGACATAAAACAAATCAGGTCAAGTTACTGCCCTTCACAATCCATCTATTGTGTTGCCCCAATCACTCGCCTACTAAGGACAAACCCAGAAATGGATTGGTTCTTTCGCAAAACATACGTTTTGCGAAGAATAATGTAATACGGAGTCGGCCCCGCACGACGCAGGCTAACGCTAAAGCTAATTTTTCTATCGGAGTGTACCGAAGTTCAGGTCCTACCATTCCTCGACTAAGGTAGTAAATAACATGCTCTGCAAGAGCATCATCCTCCTGAACCAGAACCATACCAACGGTAGATTTTGCTACTGCCAGATACAAAAGGAAATCCCTACCATAATCAGGTGGACTCAATAAAGGAGCAGAGGTCAATGCTTTCTTCAAAGCATCGAATGAGCGTTGAGCGTAGTCGTCCCAAAGAAAAGGAACTCCTTTCTTCAACAATCTCATAAATCATGTAACCCTGACTCAGTTGACGATAATACTCCTCGGAAAGAATTAGACTTTCCTTGTGAACTTTGGGCGATGGATAGGGCAGGGGAAATGGCTGAAATGTTGCCTAACATGCCAGAGGATGTATATCCGCTGAACACAATGGATACAAATAAGCAGTAGGATGTAATGACGAAAAATCACTTGTTCGGATTCAATCGAATTTTATAAAAACGACATCTTTCAAATATTTTCCGGAGGTGACCAGGATGATCCATCCTCTTTCGAGAATGAGCAGCTAAATCATCTAAGTATGCCTCGATAATCTTTTTGATGTAGTGGAAGGCGTAAGACATGGCCCGCTGAATGGTAGCCCCAACATTTTTAAGACCAAAAGGCATCTTCTTATATGCAAACGTACCCCAGGGACAAATAAATGCAGTCTTATGTTGATCTTCGGGACGGATAGTAATTTGATTATATCCGGAGAAACTGTCCATGAAGGAGAAAATCTCATTACCGGCACACTCGTCAATGATTTGATCGATAAATGGTGTGGGGTAATTGTCTTTAGGACATGCTTTATTTAGGTCTCTGAAATCATGATGACTCTCAAATGATTTCTTGCTTTTTATCTGGGAACGGGGTTTAAAACTCATTCATTCAAAGGAACGGGGGAAAATGAATCCCGCCTTAAGCGACTTCTCCACTTCGACTTTGATGGCTGGCACCGCTTGCTTCCTAGGATTATTGGGACAAATTTTTTGCCTCCTTTAGGCAGCGTTTTCATGTATTTGATCTCATGCTGGACAATAGATGGGTCTATACCAGGCATTTCCTCATAAGACCAAGCGAATACATCCCTATACTCTTTAAAGAGCTCGGTGTAAATTTGAATCTCTTCACGGGAACATTCAGCTCCGATGAAGACATTCTCGATGATATTGGGATCCATGGAAATGTTCACCGGGATAGTAGAAGAAATCACAACCATGTTCCCTTCAGCATAAACCTGTGTTGGTGCTAAAGGGTTCAAGATTGGGTGAACAGGACCAGGAGACTGAGGACTTGGGAAACTAGTTTCAACCGCAACAAGTGCAGGGTAAGTAAGGTCACCAAGGATGCAAGTCATCCCACCGGTTCCACGGTCTATCTATGCCGGTCATAGCTTCCAGGATGGCCTCTTCGGACGGAAGAGTGGTATGTCGAGCAATCACAGGCGAGAAGAAGAACTAAGTGTTGGCCCAGGAGCCACATCTCCATCCAACTCTTGCAGTGACGAGAGGAGAGGGAATGGGTCTGAAATCAACAATGGTGATAAGTAATCTCGGCTGAGAAATAGGAAATGCCATTCCACCCTTCCGCTTTCGACTGATATTGGCATTAGGGAAGAGTAAGGTCAAGCTCAAGGGTGAAAAATAATGAGTTAAGGCTCTCTTTCGAAGAAACCTTGGAGGATAAAGCCATTAATATGGTAGGAGGAGGAATATCGAAAGTACCCATCAAGGAAGAATACATTCCAACTCCTAAATTCTCAACAGGCGCCTTAGTATTATCCAACTTAGGAACAGATGAGTCAGTAGATGCATTCGGGTCTACAGGAGGACAATCCAGTTGATCCAATGTAACAATCCTCCCTTCGTGGGGGAAACATATAATTCGAAATAATGAGGATGCAATAGCATCCATCTCATAAATCCAGTTTCTCCCCAATAGAAGGTTGTAGTCCAACCTTGCATCAACTACCTCAACCTCTATATTGACAGTTTTTCCCCCAACACAGAAGGGAAAAGCTGGGACAATACCATGGGGTCTGTGAGAATGACCATCGAACGCAGTTAGAAGAGTGGTAGATGGAACAGATTTGGGAGATCCAATTGTCTTCCAACATGTGAGAGACATCACGCATGTGGAAGCACCCTCATCAACAATCGTTTGAAAGATATTGCACTTCCAGTACGATGATTTAATATGAAAAGCCATGTGATGGGGGAGTCTCTTCTTAAAATTAGTCATATCAAAAGTAATCAGAAGATAATTTTTCGGATTACACAACCCAATAGCGGTGAAGATTAGAAACGCGCTGCGGCCCCAATGGGACAAGGCTGATGCCTCTAAAGCCGACATAGCACAAGGACTCTGCGCCAGATCTTCCACAATAGAGTAGTTCTGGGCAGCCCTAGCATTTGGATTAATCGTCTACCGCTTGGTAGATGCTTTGGGCATCCGAGGTATAGGCTCAACAATAGGTCTTGTAATGTGAAGCGGCTCAGTAGCATCAGGAGCATCCTTAACTTTCGAAGACTCTTCTTCGCCATAATCACGGGATCTCGTAGGGACATCTACGTGAGCACTCATCATGAATATGTTCGATGGAATTTCCCCTTCCTGGGTGCCCCCGAGAGGAAGCAGGATTTTGGTTCGCAGCAACAACTAATTGTTGCCCGCGGGAAAAGGGTTTGTTAGCACGGCCCGGGAACTAGAAGAACCCTGCTGGGCTAACAAGCGCTGCGCATCCTAAATTTTAGGGCAAAGGTGTGTAAGATGGTCTCCAGCACATAGCTTGCATGGAAAATTCACTTTTCTTTTCTCCTTTGGACCCTCACCAACATGCTCATTGGTTTTATTTGCATTACCCTTCCCGTTCTTTCCCTTTTTCTTATTATTTCGTCCCTTCTTCTTCCCTTTGGATTGTTGATTTCCTTTGGGATCAAAAGCTTGGACAAAATTTATGGACAAAGACTGGGAAGGTGATGACTCAGCAGGCATAGCCTGACGAGAAGGAGCAGATTGCAAAGACAACTATTGCAATTGAGTAAGCAGGCTGGCTGCACCACTATTGATCGATCCAATCAGTCTGTCACCATGAGGACCGGGCTTGGTTTTAGATAAATATAATTTGGAGCGAGGAGCATTGGGAAGATATTTGTGAAGGACCCCAGACTGAGAATAGATCAAATCAAGCTGCTGGGCCCTAAAAATGGCCTGCTCCTCCGAAAATACGCCGGAGAGGGATACATCTTTCGAAATATCTGATTGCAAGAATTTGAGAAACCATTCCAAAAGGAATTCACTTGGAATATGAGCTTTAATAAGCCTCTTCCTTCTCCTCCATTCCTGAATGTGATCAGAAATGTGGGTTGCATCGTCCTATTTAAAATTAGCTAGGAGTTCAGTCCCAGCGTCATATCAGACAGGCAACTGAAAATGGTTCAGAAATGTAACGACATTCTCCAAATATGTCACTTGCCCCCGATTAGCTCAATATGCCATTTAGCGACGTTTCCGGGTTAGGGTGCATTAAATAATCTTCTTTAATCGAATCATCGTTACGGGAGTTCGAAGAACACCATAAATGGAAAATAGTGATGTGGTGTGGGATCCTTTCCATTCTTACCTTCAAACTTTGGAATGTCTGAAGGAATTTTGGTGGGAACCGGAGGCCACCCCGGACCATAACGAATCGGATCATTAGTCAACTTTGACAGATCTGGCAAGTTTAACGTTGCCAAAAAAGGTAATCGAGGCGGAGCTTGAGGATTCCATCCTTGATGGGATGGATTCCCAACATTCTGCAAAGAATAGCCTGGATTTGATGAGGCACCAGGTTGCCAAAAAGGACTCGTAGAAAAAGGAGAAGAACCTCCTCCCAACGCAGAGTTACCAAAACCCAAACCAGTTCCCCCCGCTAAAGTATTAAATGAAGAGGAAAGCCCCTGATAGGGGTTCCAGGCATTAGACAGAGGAGAAAAGGTCTGATAAGCACTCGACGAAGGGAAAGGAAATGTTCCCGCCAGCATTTTCGTAAAATTTGTTCTGCTGCCCTTTGACCCTTTGTGGTGAATACGAGACAAGCATCTGTACGTGAGTGATTCGACCTCCCGGACCAGGGTTAAGCTGCGGGTGCGGGACGTATCGGAAAGGACCCTAAGAAAGGATTGGAACAAGGAATGTCACCGAGTTCAAGGGAAACCCTGAAACGAAGCTGATCCACTAGCCATGTTAGACATGGGTGTAGATCCAGCTGAAGCAGCGGAAAAGGAAAAAGAGGGATTCCCACTAGAGGGAAACCCCGAACAGAAGGGACCAGAATGAGAAGCATGTGCTCGGGTGAACCCAGAGCCAAACACAGCAGCACTAGAAGCAATCGAAGATGAAGCAATAGTGCCCCCTGCTTCAACAGAAGCAGGAGTCTGAATGCCTGCAGCACTCACAGCAGAAGCCGTGTTCCCAGTCGTGGCCATCGAAAGGTAAGAATGATACGGAAGATCTTCCGGTCTCTCCGACTCAGGTCCGATGTATTGAACAACGAACGGATAATCAGGAGGAAGAGGAGATGGACCTGACGCAGGAGGTTCAGGTACTTCTTCAATTTGAAAATCTTCTTCCTGAGGAAATAAAACTCGCGAGGTGAGCGGAACGCTCCTCTCGGAACCGACACCAGAATCAGCTATGAAACCTTCAGATCCTTGTGGAGGATCTCTCTCCACTGCGTCAGACGTCACCGGGTGGTAACCACCTGCTAAATCACTCCTACGCCTTCTCGAAGAAGGCTCTGGACTCTCGGGAGATAACCCCCGGATTCTCCTCGATCGACGAGGCGCTTGATCAGCCACTTTAGCAAATTTTAATTAGACTCAAAAAAATATAAAGCTAAGCAAGCTAGGAGCAAAGAGCACTCACTATAAGAAAAATCCCTGAGATACAACCAAGCAAACAGCCTTCAAGTATTTCCGCTCCGGGTGATGAGGACCGGACACCAAAATACAGAAAAGCGAAATATAGGAC
Organism: Pinus albicaulis; assembly: GCA_034641835.2. Classification (NCBI taxonomy): domain Eukaryota; kingdom Viridiplantae; phylum Streptophyta; class Pinopsida; order Pinales; family Pinaceae; genus Pinus; species Pinus albicaulis. Next base: position 3,665 of record JAXQQM020066389.1, on the reverse strand, counting down.
CTCCCGAAAGAATTCTGGGATAATTACAGCCCAGGCCTACTAGCGAAGGTATCAGAAACAGTTACGCCGACCTCCTAACGACAGCCTTTGCCGGCTCAAGCACCCAAGCTTCGCAAGGGCACCCCCCAGAAGTACTGCTGAAAGTGATGCGACGTCTGCCTCAGGTACCACGGGTATTCCCCCCGCAGTCACCTATGTGGAACCTAGGAGTGGCAACTATGGGCACCAATCCGTGTCAGAAGCTGGGTGGAACGGTCTTGAGGTCAGATTCAGCAAATCAGAGAGGGGGTATCTCTCTTCTCGGCCTTCACTTCCCCTCGCGCTTGACTCTCTGGAGGAGAGCTTTCCCGGTCCACCTAACGGAGTTGGATTTCGCTCAATTAATCAACTTCTATGTTTTGTTTGAGCGGCCTTGGAGAGTTAACTCTCCACTCACCTAATCCAAGGCCCTACAACCTAGCTAGTTGGTGTATGACACTTAGAAAACTTGCTAGTTGATTTTAAATTATACTGCTTTTTTTAATCAGCTGTTATATTAAGTGAAAGGGATACGGAGATGAAACTTATGGTGTTTTGACGCAGAAAGAAATTAATAAAAACCAAACTACATGCAAATGCAGTTATTGTCTTTCGATGAAAAGCAACTTCTACACAGGTTCTATGAGATTAAAAATTGTATTTTTCTTTTCAGATAGCAAACTCACACTCACAAAAACTATGAAAATGACTAAATGCTTAAGTGCACCTGATGCAAATCACTACAAGCATGCAAATCCTAAGATGCAAAATCTCCTAAAGCAGAGTGAAATTTCCCAAAAGTCCTTCAGTTTTATCTCTTTTTGGTTGTCCAGAAAGTTAGTTCCCAAAATCAAGAACTCTTAATATGAGGACACCAAAAATGCTTAAAAACAAGAGGAAGAAATCAACGACAACTCCTTTCCAAAATCAAGCCAAAATCCAAAGGCAAGAAACCTCAACAAAGCTTCAAAAGATAGAAAGAAACGAAAACAAAAATGCAAAAACAAAAGCAAACAACAAAGCAAAATGTTTTTTGAGCTTTTGAGTTTTATAAAAGAGTTCGAAAAGACCAAGTGAAACTATAAAATCCCAAGCCAAACAACACTGAATTTCAAGCAAAAACTTCCAAAATGCTCCAAATCTTATAAGGCTAACTAGTAGCAAGATCAATATGAGCAAAAGAAGACAAGAAAACTCAGCCACTCAGCCTAGAAGAATAGTGCAACCTTGCCGCAAACAAAAACTTCAAAGAATCAAGAAAGACTCTTCAAAAGTTGCAACAAGACCTAGCCAACTGAACCCAAGAAAACCAATCAAGAAATGAGCAAAAATCGTAGTGCAAAGCGAACCACAAAGATAGGAAAGAGTAAATGAGCAGGAGCTCTCTGTTCTGATAAAGCAGAACAACCAAGAATCCCCAGAAAGAGATCTTGGTACTCGAACCAGAAGTGCCAGCACTAGAAACAACACTTTGCCAAAAGACTAGTTTTTGATCAAACAAGAGAGAGAAAATACCAAAGACCACTTTCTTCACAATCCAGAGGGTACAAAGACACTGCAGGAACAGGTCTCCACAGACAGAAAGGACTAAAAAGCCAAAGAATCCAAAATTTCAAAATCTGCCTAGGTATACGCTACTTCACAGTTTAGCAACAAGCGTGCATACGCGACTGTGCTAAAGGAAACACGCGTATACGCGACTCCCTTTAGACAAACTTGCGTGTATACGCGACTGTGTGCAGAAAAAAGCGTGTATATAAAGGTAAATAGTGAAAAAACAAAAAGGATCAAGCCTGGATAAGAAACCAAGACTTCAGTCTGACTGAGAAAGAGTAAACTGGACTGCAAATAGAAGTTAAAACTGTTGGAAACCTATCAAACAGCTGAAACCACCCAACAGGGGAATCACAAGAATGCGATCCCCAGCGGAGTCGCCAGTTCTGTTTCGGGGAAAATCACCCTAGAGGTTTGTTGGGTTTAAACCTCCACAAAGCAGGGCATGCTACTTAAGAAGGACTCACACAACCATACATGTTCATGAAAAACTAAATAGAGTAGATCGAGGAAGTTACCCGTAGGTCCTACGGTTGAAGCGGATCCCGCGGGGTCCAAACCCCCAGCAACCCTTCTTCCTTCTTAACCTGAAAGACAAGAAGAAACAAGCACGAAGAACTGGTTGTACAGCATATATCTACTCTAAATGTTAGTGAAATCCATATGAAACATTAGATAAACCATAACAAATGCTTAAATAACAATATTCTCATGTATGCAAGCAGAAACTAACACGTATATTTCGGGAACAAGATGGTTCTTCTGTATTATAAATAGCATGTACAGAGATAACGAGTGGAGAGATCACCTGAATCCTTCCACGAACTTCGAGCAGACCGTCGTCCGGATCCGTCCCACCCTTGCCTCACTAAGATTCCTTCCGAACTGGTGCATACGAGATGACATATAAAGAGATGAGCATCTCCAGGAAACAAGGGTTTCCTGTAATGAACTGGGAAGTGCAGGAGGCATGGGAATTCAGACTTGGATAGGGAATACCAATAGAGTATAATATCAATAATTTCTCTCTCCCCCTTAGGCCATGCACATGAGGGGCTTTTATACTCCCTCAAAGTAGTTTCATCAGTTGGAAACAGTTGGCCACGTGCTGGGGTGGTTGAACTACCAGAGTAACCATCAACCTAGCCCGAAAATAGGGAATTTTAATATATTTTTTAATGATTTTAATGGCATACGCGGGAAAGTACATGTGGACTCGCGTATACACACGGAAAAGTCTGGGCATAACCGCGTATGGGGATTTTTACACTGTTTTTTAGTGAATTTTGTCCAAGTCTGTAGGAATGGGTGCCCAAAGCCATAAAAGCAATCATGAATCATATGAAGGTGAGAAATGATGCTATAAAAATTCAAATTAGGACTAGCATGCACACCACTTTCATGTTTTACCAATTCGAAGGATTTTTTGGTTTCTACAGTCCACTTCACTCCTACTTCTTTCTTGAGCATATTAGTCATGTTTCTAAGGAGCTCTGCTAAGTTGGGAATAAACCTCCTCAAGAAGTTAATTTTTCTGATAAAGGATTGCAATTCTTTTATGTTCCTTGGTTGGCTAATCTGTAGTATTCCCTCAACTCTATTTGGATCTATTTTAATCCCTTCTTCTGATACGATATGGCCAAGGATTTTACCTTCCTGAAGGCCAAACACTGTCTTTTTGGGATTTAAAGATAACCCAAACCTTCTACACTTTTCAAGGACCTTTCTTAAATGTTTTAGATGCTCTTCATCGGATTTGGAATAAACTGTTATGTCATCAAGGTAAATTACAATGAAGTGCCCTATCTCCTCTGAAAATGTAATGTCCATGGCCCTTTGGAAAGTGGCCCCAGCATTCATTAATCCAAAAGGCATTTTCACATACATGAAAGTGCCCCAAGGAGTGGTGAAAGTTGTCTTGAGTTGGTCTTCTAGAAGTACTAAAACCTGGTTATACCCTGAAAAACCATCTAACAGAGAAATCCTCTTTGAACCAACTACCCTTTGTAGGATGTGTTCCATTTTGGGTAAAGGGTAATTGTCTTTTAGGGAGGCTCTGTTAAGGTTTCTGAAATCAATGCACAATTTGATTT
>JAXQQM020061081.1:0-46638 GCA_034641835.2 Pinus albicaulis | reverse complement strand
ATACATTTTGACACCACCTTACCCTTTATAACTATATTTAAAAAGGGTTCCATCATCATTTTCATTTCACTTTATCCAAAGGTATATGAAATCCTCCTCTTTACTATATATTTAATCTTTTTACATATAATTCCATATTACTCTTATATTTCATCATTAATCGAAGGTAGATTGTTGCTAACATAAGTCTAAAAGATCGCAGATAATTTATGTGTTGTGCTGAAACAATCGGCCGTTGCTGAAACAGTCGACTCCGTTGCTGAAACAGTCAGCGGGCACGCAAATTCCGTCACTACTCGTAATTTGCGATTCTGGAAGAGTATTTTTGGGACAATGGCAACAAGATGAAGATGAACAAGGAAGTGGTTACACGGATTATCCTGAAGACAATACTTTTTCTGCATCTGTTGTAACAATATCTTTCTATGGAAGAATAGAATAGCCCTGTTTTAAGAAAGAAGAACAGATTTGGATAAAGATAGATTTGCTTTGATGTAACTGTAATAGATGTCTCCTCTTTAAAAAGAGGAGACATCATCATTAGAAGTAGAGTTAGAAACTACAGGAGAACATTGTTTTTGAGCGAAAAGGAGCTAGACTCCATTGTAATGTATCATTCCTTTTTGACAGATGAATAAAGGTTCCTTTTGAGCGCTTTCATTTAATTCTTTCCCTGGGGAATCTTGTGGGAAGGAAAGGGCCCGCCTTCCTCACAAGATTCACCCGACTGTTCCTGTAGTTTGTTAAGTTTCTTTATGATATTCGCACCTTAACTTAATTCTGTTGCTGAAACATCAGTTGCATAGTTCTGTGATTCATTAAGCATTTTGTTTCCTTTAACGCTGCATGAGTTTGGTACATTCATCCTTAAAAGAAGTTAACAGATTTATTTCTGTTATCTGTTTGAATGTATGATTGATGCTGGGAAGCAGGTGCTGAAGATTCATGTGCAAAGGAATAGGGTCCTGTTCCCATTGATTGACTTTCCTTTCCCTGCAGTGTGATTAGAAACAGGAGACAGGTGCTGAAGGTTCCTGTTCCTGGGAATAGGGTCCTGTTCTCTTGAGTTTATCTTTTCTACAGAGTGATTAGTGTCAGGCAGCAGGTGTTGAAGTTCCTATTTGAAGGAATATGGTCCTGTTCCCTGTTATGGTTGATTGGTTTCCTTTCCTGCAGAGTAATTTTCTTTCATTAGGATTCTTAAAAGACTGCAATAGAGGAATTGCTTCTACTATAACATAAATAGACTTCAACTTTGTTAAAACATGGTGTGAATGATTAGATTTGTATGATAAATAATTGTGTGGCTTTTACTACAACATTATTTTTGCTTTTGGAATTGAGCATATCCAGTGCGTGGTTGTCTTTGGAATAAACAGACCTTCTCGGGTTGACAATTTATGTGGAGCTTGAATTGTTAAAACAATTAAAGCAACCAACATTTTGGCGCCGTTGCCAGGGAAGGCAATTATAGATTTCAAAAGCATTAATATTTTCTTTCTAGATGTGCAGATTGTATGAGAGGACGCGGAACCCAGAAGAAAACTAATCCTACAGGTGGCAAGGGCAAAGGAAGGGGAGGAAGAAAGACTTTCATTGACGAGATTGTATCAAAGGCTGAATCATCACAAAGATTAAGTTCTCGAAGACCAAAACTTCAGCACTCCCCTCAATCGGATTACAAAACAGAGGAATTTGTGGGCCCTGAAAACATAGAGGAGCCGGTGATTAAAGGACCAACAATCAGTGCTGGAGAGTCAGAAGAAAGTGCTAGCAAATCAGCAGAGCACGTTGAGGAAATAATAGAGAGTGTTGGACGACCAGTGGAAAACATTGAGGAGCCAGTAGAAGATCTTGACGATCGAGCAAGTGCAGTAGGAGAACAGCCAATGGAAGGAAACAACGAAGACTTCTTTGGTGGAGGACATGTAGATCCTGAAGGAGAAGGAAAGGATGAAAATTCTCTCTCTACCTTGGGATTTCCTATCAGTGATCTCCCTAGAGGAACAACTCCTATGAAAAATATTCCATTGTCAGCTTTACCTAACTTCCATGGTCTATCCTCTGAAGATCTGGATGAATTTCTTTTTTAATTTGATATATTATGTAGAAGTTATGATTATGTTACTAATGCTCAAAAGTTGAAACTGTTTCCAGCAACATTAAAAGGAAATGCTTTAAGATGGTTCATGAGTCTTGGGAGTCAGGTAATCACAACATGGGAACAGATGAAACAGAAATTTCTGCTTAAATATCAAGACTACTGTCGGACGAGAGAAAAGAAGGACGAACTATTCAATATGGCACAAAAGCCGAACGAGAATCTGGAGGACTACGTAGAAAGGCTGCAGTATAATATACAGAGATCTGATCATCCGAATATAAGTAAGGAAATTCGTAAAACAATATTACTTAGAGGATTAAGGGATGATTTTTTAGACATGTTAAACATGCTTGGCAAGGGAGATATATCTAAAGAATCATATGATGAGATTTTTGAACTTTGTAAAAGGTGTTCAAGGGGAGCTGCAAAGAACAGAGTAAGTAATAGAGATCCCACCTATTCAAGAGTGCAGAAATCAGCCAGTGGGGGAGCAACAAGAGCTGAAATAGGTAATTTACTTGAAGAATTTAAAACTGAGATGTTAAGTTCTTTTGCTTCACAAATTGACACTTTGCAGGCTGAAGCAGAAGCAGGCTGAAGCAGAAGCAACTCTGGCTGTCTTTTGCCCGAAGTGTAGAGACAAACATCCACTAAGGGAGTGCCCATTGGACAAAATACCAATCTGCACCCTTTGTGAGAAAGATCATGAAACAAAACAATGTCCATCTCTACCAGGAATAAAGGCAGCATTGCAGCCAACGGAAGAAGAAGCTGAAGCAGTTTAATTACTGACTCAAAGAAGACAATGGCAACCAAAAGGACAAGGTATGAATTCTAGTATGCCATTTAATCGTTGGAATAATTATTCTGCTTTCGGTCAAACAAATTACCCTCCCTTTAATCAAATGCAATACCCACCCTTTAATCAAATGAATTTCCCACCCATGCAGCAATCAAACCCTCCCTTTGTTGATCCTGCAATGTGGACTCCTTGGCCTCCACAGCAGCCATCTTCTTTTAACCCTTGGAATTCAAATTGGAGAAGCCAACAACTCCCGTATCCAAATCAATTTCCCCAATTTCAACAACCACTTCCTCTGCCATCAAATGCTCCGCCAAATAACCAAATGAGACCCCAGCTACCTGTGCAACCAAATCCTAACCCCAATAATAACGTTGTGCAAGTCATTGATATTCAGAATCAGTCTATATTTCCTACTATGCAATGTAATGATATTCATTTAAGATCCGGGAAAATAGTAGAGCCTATTATTGATGACATAACCTCTTCTGATTCTAATAAAGAGGAAACTGAGAAACATAAGAAAGCACAACCACCCTCTAACAAGGGTATTGAAATAACAGAACCACCATTCCCCGAGCGTTTAGTTTTAACTAGAACGCCTGAAACACCTGATTTTAATCTTTTAGGGGAATTGCAAAACTTGTATGTTAAAATTCCACTTTTACAGGCACTGAGAGATGTACCAATTTATGCTAGAACCATAAGGGATATTTGTGTTAAGAAAACTGGTAGGAAAACTAAAGATCCCCTTACAGTACATGTGATGGGTGATTTATCTGCATTAATGTCCGGAAAAACCCCTCCTGTGAAATATGGTGACCCCGGCCATCCTACTGTGACAGTTCAAATTGGTAAAACAATGATTCCTCAAGTTCTGGTAGATTTAGGTGCTGCAATAAACATAATGACTCTTGAAACCTCACAGTTGTTACAGCTGAATAACACAATCAGAGATACACCTACCATTCTAGAGTTGGCTGACCGTTCTACAATTAAACCTGAAGGATTTGTTGAAGATCTACTTATCTCAGTTGAATCCTGGAATTACCCAGCTGATTTTGTTGTATTGCAAACTAAAACAAAGCTGGGGGGACATCCTTTAATTCTGGGGAGGCCATGGCTGGCCATAGCTGATGCCTTTATTAGTTGCAGATCTGGTTCAATGACAATTTCTAATGGTTATGAAACCAAACAGCTTACTCTTTATCCTCATGCTACACCCATAATTAATAATGAAGATTCTATGTGGATGGATTGTGATGATAATGCTATTCAGCCCATTCTAACTATTGGACAAGTCTTAACTCTTAAAGACAATACAGAGGATGAAATAATTAATAATTTTATTTGTGAACCTTCCTCTGTAATTGCTGAAACACAAAATCAATTGACTACAATTTTTGAAACAGATACCCAAGAAAAGATTGAATCTGAAGACTTATCTCAGACATTAACCACCATCTCATCTAAAAGCATAACAGTTGAAATTGAACCTGGCAAGACATTAAACATAAATCCTGATCTAACAGTTGCTGAAACACATCAGTTAATGAAGTTATTACGTGAAAATAAGGAAGCATTTGCATGGGATTACACGGATATCAAAGGAATCTCTTTTGAACTATGTACTCACCGAATTTATATTAAAGAAGGATGCCGACCAGTCTGTCAACCCCAAAGACGAATGAACCCTAATTTACGGGAAATTGTTAAAGAAGAACTTCAGAAATTTCTTAATGCAGGATTTATATACCCCATATCTGACAGTGAATGGGTTTCCCCATTGGTAATTGTCCCTAAGAAAAACGGGAAATGGAGAGTATGTGTTGATTACAGAGCCTTAAACAAAGCTACTCAAAAGGATCACTTTCCTTTACCTTTCATCGATCAGGTGTTGGATAGTCTGTCAGGGAAGAAATTCTTTTATTTTCTAGATGGATTCAGTGGGTATAACCAAATTAGAATTGCACCCCAAGACCAGGACAAGACCACTTTCACTAGCCCTTGGGGAACTTTTGCTTATAGAGTTCTTCCATTTGGGCTATGTAATGCACCAACAAATTTTCAGAGGGCTGTTATAGGAATATTTTCTGATATGCTGAATGACTCTATGGAAGTATTTATAGATGATTTTACTCCTTATGGTGTGTCTTTTGAAGATGCATTACAAAATCTTGAGAAGGTACTTAAACGTTGTATACAAGCTCACCTCTCCCTAAGTACTGAAAAATGTCATATGATGATGAGTGAAGGAGTAGTGCTTGGACATTTTATTTCATCTCAAGGTATTCAGGTAGACCCATCTAAAATATTGGTCATTCGGAATCTTCCTGTTCCTAAAACACAAACTGATGTGAGAAGTTTTCTAGGACATGCTGGATACTACAGAAGATTTATTAAAGATTTTTCTAAGATAGCTTCTCCATTATTTGTGTTGCTTATGAAAAATGTTGAATTTAAGTGGACTAATCCTTGTCAGAAAGCCTTTGTAGAACTCAAGCATCAGTTATCTATTGCTCCTATTTTGAGGGGACCTGATTGGGCCCTCCCTTTTCATATATCTTCTGATGCTTCAGACACTGCAATTGGAGTTGTCTTGGGACAAGAGGAGAATCATCTTCCTTATGCTATCTATTTTATCAGTAAGAATATGACCCCTGCTGAGCTTAATTATACAGTTACCGAAAAGGAGTTTCTTGCAGTAATTTATGCCATTAATAAATTTCGACACTATATCACTGGTTATTCTACTTTTGTGCACACTGACCACTCGGCTATTAAGTATTTAATGAACAAATCTGTCACAAATGCTAGAGTTACCAGATGGCTATTATTACTGCAGGAGTTTGATATCACAATTGTAGATCGACCTGGTAAAGAAAATGTGGTGGCTGATTTCCTTTCACGGTTAAAAACTGATAATAATATTCCAGTAGATGATTCTTTTCCTGATGAGTATTTGTTTGCAGTTTCTGCTCACTCTCCATGGTATGCAGATATTGCCAATTATTTGGTTGCAGGAAAATTACCATCACACCTGTCATACAGAGAAAAGAGAAGAATTGTTCAACAAAGTGCCAGGTATAGGTGGATAAGTGGGTGTCTTTTCTACACAGGGCTTGATCAGGAAATCCGAAGATGCATTAGGGAAGATGAAGTGTATGACATACTGAAAGCTTGTCATGATGGCCCTTGTGGAGGGCATTTTGCTGATAAAAGAATAGCACACAAAATTTTGAGGATGGGTTACTATTGGCCCTCATTATTTAAGGATGCAAAGAAATATGTGAGGGCTTGTGACAGCTGCCAGAGAATGGGTCAACCCAATCATAGAGATCAAATGCCATTAAACCCCCAAGTAGTTTCTGAACCATTTGAAAGATGGGCCTTGGATTTCATAGGACCCATTAATCCTCCATTCAATCAAAGAACTTACATATTAGTCTGTACAGACTATATGACTAAATGGGTGGAGGCCAAAGCACTTATTAGAGCCAATGAAGAGGTTGTCCTAGCTTTCTTATTTGAAGAAATCTTCACTAGATTTGGAATTCCTAGAGAGCTAGTTACAAACGAATGACCTCCATTCAATTCTCATGGTTTTAAGTCTACCCTTCAGAAATATCATATTCATCATAGAATGACTACACCATACCACCCCCAGGCCAATGGGCAGGTGGAAAGCACAAATAAAGTATTAGAAGCCATTCTAACTAAAACGGTGAAGGACAACCGGAAGGATTGGTCTCAAAGGCTCCCTGAAGCACTATGGGCTTACAGAACTACTTGGAGAAACACTACAGGTTTTTCTCCCCATGAATTGGTTTATGGTAAAAATGTTGTTTTTCCTGTGGAATTTGAAATTAAAACTCTAAGAACTGCTTTAGCTGTTAATCTTGATTTGACTGATGTGCAGACAGCTAGGTTGCAGCAGCTTCTTGAATTGGATGAAAAGAGATTAGATGCCATTCACCAAACAACCATGATTCAACAACAAAGAATGAAGTGGCATGATAAAATTATCAAACACAATCAGTTCCAAAAAGGTAATTGGGCCTTATTGTATGACTCTCGGTTTGAAAATTTTCAGGGTAAGCTACGTACACGTTGGCTTGGACCATATGAAGTAGATGCTATTTTTCCTAATGGAACAGTAAGACTTCTAACAATTGATGATTCTAAAACACCTCTATTAGTCAATGGTCATAGGCTTCGTTTGTACCAGCGCCCTGTTTCTAAAGAGGATTTCAAGACTGCTTGCATGACTGATACACATTATCTTTTTCTAGGGGAGTCTTCTGCTCCTCACAACATTTAATTTTCTGCACTGTATTTCTAGTATTAGATTAGATTTAAAACTAATAATCCCTGTCAAGGGTTGGCATGTTACAATTGAATTTTGCAGATTCTGGAAAAGCTCATTAAGGAGGACAGATTCATCACAAGAAGATCTGAAGCTTCAATCACAGAAGCTTGTTCCTTTCATTTCAACCCATTTCCTAGTAATATCCCTTTTATTCCATTTCTACATTTTTCCTTTTTCCATTTTCCCACTTCTACCATTCCTGAAATATCATCCTTCAGCTAGTATTTCCCGTTCCTTACTGCTGAAATTATCCCTTAGCAAATATTTCCCCCACTTGTCTTAAACCCAAATCATTATATCCCATTTTCCTGATTTTTCCCTTTGCTGAAACACCAGTTTCAGCAACATGTCATTCATTTTTCCGTTGCTGAAACACCAGTTTCAGCAACCTTTCATTTATCTTTTCATCATTAAAACATCATTTCTTTCCTCTGCTATACAAGCTTTTCAGTTCTCCACTTTTATTCTTCAGATCCCTTGGGTGAATATTATTCAGTATTGAGCAGATCCTGATATGCTCCTGTTCTACATTCCAGAGAAATCTAAAGATTCTTCCATTAATATCAAGCCATTATGAAGCACTCTATACTTCGAATTATAAAGACAAAGGTAAAAATATAAGGTATGTGGTTTTTATGTAATGCAGTTAAATAATATTTTAAAGAGAGGATCTTGCTCATAATGATTACAATCTCTGCACACTTAAACATCATTTCACCATACGTAAGGGGGGGAATTTCGAAAACTGAATCATCATTCCAAACCATCCAATCCTCCGTCACTCTTCATATCCATTATTTCCGCCGTCATTGAGACTCCATATCCTCTGTTGCAACAATTAGCTTGACCAAAGCCTGTGTTTCTGTTCTCTGCGCCTCTGCATGTGACTCAAGCTAGTAGCTATGGGAGGTTCGGCTATCAGACATGAGCCTGGTTCGATAACTCTTCTTGAATTTTTCCCGGAGGCCTACCAAATTTTTCAGCAGGCAGGATGGACAACATACTTCGAAAGGTTAGGAGAATTTGATCCTCAGCAAGTTTTAGAGTTTGCGCAGAATTTTCAGGAAGACTACTCAGTGGTTCAAGGGGTCCGAATTTCGGTCACAGAGGAAGATATAGCACAAGTTTCAGGGTTGCCGGTTACAGGTGCTCGCTGGTTCAGCAGGAAACAAGTCATTTTAAATGCGCAGCAAGACTTTCTTCTTCCAGAGGAACGGATTGAACATAAAGGCCGCGGTATAAGTCTGCATTCATTACCTCGCCCATGGCCAACAGTAGCTGAATTCATCAAGCACTATTTGACATGTGAAGGGCATTACCAGGTAGTCTATCAACATGACTTCGTTTTAATGAATCATTTGCGGCATGGTCGATTAGTTAATATTCCCTATTATCTGCTTGGTTGTATCAAAAACATGTCATATTACTGTAGACGGGTAAAATTCCCATTATTATCCCTTACCCATCATTGCTTATGTCAATTATTAATTCAGAGGGGTTTTGCTCAGCAAAATCCCCCTCTGAATAATCCACTCCTCATTCCCCAGCAAGCCGAAATTCCCCAACAAGCCGGAAGTTCCCAAGAAACTCCCGAGAGTTCTTATGAAAGGCAACTGGACGATATCCCTGACCCCCCAGTGATTCCATCCTCGGAACCAGTTGGCCTACCCCCAAGTTCATCCCACTTAGTAGAGTCACCCCTTCCCACTGTTCATATCTCTAGCGATGACTCTCAAACACCCCCATCTCCCCCTACTCATAAAAGGAAGAGACGAACCCCAACAGTCTCTGTCTCAAAATGACAAACAAGGGCCACATCCCAAGTTTTCACTTCTTCCGAAAGCCCTTCCCCTAGAAAAGAATCTTCTCCTACAAAGAAAAGGAAAGTCACTGACTTCTCTGCTTTCCTACCTAGAAGGAAAATGAAAATGACTGTTGAAACTGAAGTCACTCCCATTTCCCCTGACCCTGCGACTATCCTGTTAAAACTTCAATCCTCATCACCATTCCAAATTCCCCAACCATTACCCGTCTCATCCTGTGGCACTGTTCCACAAGAAACAGTTGCCGGAGGTAACATGACATCGTTTATTTCTCAAACAGTGACTGCCACACAAGAACCAATTACTTACCCAGAAGCTGAAACACAAGAACACGCTACTGTGGTACAAGAATCATACACCAAGCATGATAATACAAGGGAACCAGCTGTAGCTGCAACACAAGAACCAACTACAGCTGTGGATCAGCAGACAACTCCAGCAGAATCAACCAGCACACAGGGTTCACACACTATGGCATCTTTATTGGAGGAAAATGAGTTTTTGAAGTCAGAACTAGAGGCCTATAAGAAAGAATTGATCATGGCACGAGAAGCCTTTGATAGAGAATTGAATCTCTACATGCTGGAACACACAGCATCAGCACAAAAGAAGGACCCATGCAGAGAATACATGTGCCATGAGTGTGGTAACATTTACCAACAGGCAGGATACAAAGTAGTCAAAATTCAGGTACCTGAGGCATCTACATCAGCTGCAATTAAAGAAGAACGCCCTACTGCCACACAAGAACCAGTAGGGCCCTCAAAAAGTCTAGAAAAAGAAACTAAACCACAGATATCCTGCCCTGTGTTAGTCAGCTCAGCCACTCGGACAATGCCCCAACCCAGTACTTATAATGCCGGGACACAGACCCTGCCATGGAAACAATTAGAACTTATGAATAACTAGAAGAAACAATATGCTGTGGATCAAGATAAAGTATTGCAGCAGCATAAGTTGGCCTGGCAGAATCACATGTATGCCAACTGGGATATTTGGGAACAGACACTGCAACAGCTCAAGGACTCTAAGAAAGAAGTCAAGGAATTAAAGGAAAAGTTGGTTTTGATGTTTTCATTAGTGAAAAAATTGTTGGCCACCCGTAAACCCTCCTTGAATTATTCTCTCTTCCTCTCTGAACGTCTTGTTTATTTTCAATTAAAGGCAATTAAGGATGGCAGACCTCATGAATTGCTTACAGCGGAAAAATTTGTTAAAACTTTTGCTGAGGCCCCTGAAAGTGACCAAAATTTGTTATGTGAAATTTATCTCCATAATGAGGCCATGCCTGAGAATAGAAAGGTCAACCTCACTCCAATTGCAGGTGATGTACAAATTAGGGCATTTGTTTCATTTCTTGCCAATCAGATAACATGGAAAACTGCTTTTATTGCAAGTAGGCATAATGAGGAGAATCGTCTCCTTTGGATTAGACCGGAACCTTCAAATCCTGCCATGTTTGTAGCAGAATATCACCGATTCTTGCAGAAGCCAGGAATGCACCGCTACATACAACAACTGCAAGCCTCAACACTTCTAAAGTGTCTACAGCTAATCAGAGTGAAGGAAAATGCTGCATTAAAGGCCAACACTATGTTCTGGCAGCATTCATGTAAGGAAAGACAAGAGTATCACCCTTTTAGCGCTGATAATCTTCAAGCTGCACTATCCAGGGTACCAAATTACATCAGATGCATTCGGCATTGTGGAGAAAACTGGATTGGTTATCATTTTCATTTTCCAATCCTATGGATGCCGACAGAAAAATACCAGTGTCACTACCAATTGGCTAACAGGGACGAGGCTGTAGCATGGCAACAATTGCAGAACAATCGAGGATTCCGAGCTTCGACAGAAGCCACCTTCTCCAGTTACTGCTTGAGCAACTTGCATGCATAGAGTCAGTACTCAGACTCTGACTCAGACTAGGAGTTGCCTGAGGACATGCAACCCTTTCAGCTGGGGGGGATGTTAGGACCTCACAATGTACCATTTTTACCATACATTTTGACACCACCTTACCCTTTATAACTATATTTAAAAAGGGTTCCATCATCATTTTCATTCACTTTATCCAAAGGTATACGAAATCCTCCTCTTTACTATATATTTAATCTATTTACATATAATTCCATATTACTCTTATATTTCATCATTAATCGAAGGTAGATTGTTGCTAACATAAGTCTAAAATATCCCAGATAATTTATGTGCTGTGCTGAAACAATCGGCCGTTGCTGAAATAGTCGACTCAGTTGCTAAAACAGTCAGCGGGCACGCAAATTCCGTCACTATTCGTAATTTGCGATTCTTGAAGAGTATTTTTGGGACAATGGCAACAAGATGAAGATGAAAAAGGAAGTGGTTACATGGATTATCATGAAGATAGTACTTTTTCTGCATCTGTTGTAACAATATCTTTCTACGGAAGAATAGAATAGCCTTGTTTTAAGAAAGAAGAACAGATTTGGATAAAGATAGATTTGCTTTGATGTAACTGTAATAGATGTCTCCTCTTTAAAAAGAGGAGACATCATCATTAGAAGGGGAGTTAGAAACTACAGGAGAACATTGTTTTTGAGCGAAAAGGAGCTAGACTCCATTGTAATGTATCATTCCTTTTTGACAGATGAATAAAGGTTCCTTTTGAGCGCTTCAATTTAATTCTTTCCCCGGGGAATCTTGTGAGAAGGAAAGGGCCTGCCTTCACCCGAATTTTCCTGTAGTTTGTTAAGTTTCTTTATGATATTCGCACCTTAACTTAATTCTGTTGCTGAAACATCAGTTGCATAGTTCTGTGGTTCATTAAGCATTCTGTTTCCTTTAATGCTGCATGAGTTTTGTACATTCATCCTTAAAGAAGTTAAGAGATCTATTTCTGTTATCTGTTCAAATGTATGATTGATGCTGGGAAGCAGGTGCTGAAGATTCCTGTGCAAAGGAATAGGGTCCTGTTCCCATTGATTGACTTTCCTTTCCCTGCAGTGTGATTAGAAACAGGAGACAGGTGCTGAAGGTTCCTGTTCATGGGAATAGGGTCCTGTTCTCTTGAGTTTATCTTTTCTACAGTGTGATTAGTGTCAGGCAGCAGGTGCTGAAGTTCCTATTTGAAGGAATAGGGTCCTGTTCCCTATTATGGTTGATTGGTTTCCTTTCCTGCAGAGTAATTTCCTTTCATTAGGATTCTTAAAAGACTGCAATAGAGGAATTGCTTCTACTATAACATAAATAGACTTCAGCTTTGTTAAAACAGGGTGTGAATGATTAGATTTGTATGATTAATAATTGTGTGACTTTTACTTACAACATTATTTTTTCTTTTGGAATTGAGCATATCCAGTGTGTGGTTGTCTTTTGAATAATAAGACCTTCTCAGGTTGACAATTTATGTGGAGATTGAATTGTTAAAACAATTAAGGCGACCAACAAGTGGGTTTTTCAAGGCAATCCTGGGCAGAAGAAGAACTAAGTGCCCAAGCTGGAGCCACATCTCCTTCCAACTCTTCTGGTGAGAGAGGAGCCGGGATGGATTCTGCAGAGTCAACAATAGACTGATAAGCAATCTCTGCTGCAGACATTGGAAATGCCATTCCACCCACTTGACCTTCCGCTAATGTGGCAGTAGGGGAAGGTAAGGTCCAAGGGTCCGAAAAATAATGAGTTCTGAAGAACTCTCTTCGAAGAGGAGCCTTGGAGGATGAAATTGCATTAATATGAACCGTAGGAGGAGGAATATCAAAAGTACCCATCAAGAAAAAATACATTCCAACTCATAAATTCTCAACAAGCGCCTTGGTATTATCCAACTTGGGAACAGATGAGTCAGTGGACGCATTCAGGTCTACAGGAAGACAGTCCAGTTGGTCCACTGTAACAATCCTCCCTTCATGAGGGAAACAAATAATCCAAAATAATGAGGATGCAATGGCATCCATCTCATAAATCCAGTTTCTCCCCAACAGAAGGTTGTAGTCCAAGCTTGCATCAACTACCTCAACCTCTATATTCACAGTTTTTCCCCCAACACAGATAGGCAAAGTTGGGACAATACCATGCGGTCTGTGAGAATGACCATCAAACGCAGTCAGAAGAGTGGTAGATGGAACAGCTTTGGGAGATCCAATCATCTTCCAACATGTGAGAGACATCACGCATGTGGAAGCACCCTCATCAACAACCGTCCGAAAGATATTGCACTTCCGGTATGATGATTTAATATGAAAATCCATATGATGGGGGAGTCTCTTCTTAAAATTAGTCATATCAAATGTAATCAGAAGAGAATTTTTCGGATCAATAGCCCCAATGGTAGTGAGCAAAGCACTGCGCTGAGCCGGACAAGATTGGAGCACCTCTAAAGCCGACATGGCACAAGGACTCTGCGCCAGATCTTCCACAATAGAGTAGTTCTGGGCAGCCCTAGCGTTTGGATTAATCGTCGACCGCTTGGTAGATGCTTTGGGCATCCGAGGTATAGGCTCAACAGTAGGCCTTGTAATGTGAAGCGGCTCAGTAGCATCAGGAGCATCCTTAGCTTTCGAAGACTCTTCTCCGCCATAATCACGGGATCTCGTAGCGACATCCACGTGAGCACTCATCATGAATATGTTTGATGGAATTTCCCCTTCCTGGGTGCCCCCAGAGGAAGCCCCAAGATTTTGATTCGCGCCAACAACTAGTTGTTGCCCTTGGGGAAAAGGGTTTGTCAACACAGCCTGGGAACTGGAAGAACCCTGCTGAGCTAACAAGCGCTGCGCATCCTGAATTTTAGGGCAAAGGTGTGTAAGATGGTCTCCAGTACATAACTTGCATGGAAACTTCACTTTCTTTTTATCCTTTGGACCCTCACCAACATGCTCGTTGGTTTTATTCGCATTACCCTTCCCATTCTTGCCCTTTTTCTTATTATTTCGTCCCTTCTTCTTCCCTTCGGATTGTTGATTTCCTTTGGGATCAGAAGCTTGGACAACATTTATGGACAAAGAGGGGGAAGGCGATGACTCAGCAGGCACAGCCTGACCAGAAGGAGCAGATTGCAAAGACAACTGCTGCAATTGAGTAAGCAGGCTGGCTGCACCACTATTGATTGATCCAATCAATCTGTCACCATGAGTACCACGCTTAGTTTTGGATAAATCTAATTTGGAGCGAGGAGCATTGGGAAAATACTTATGGAGGACCCCAGACTGAGAATATATCAGTTCCAACTGCTCGGCCCTAAAAATGGCCTGCTCCTCGGAGAATACCCCGGAGAGGGATACATCTTTTGAAATATCTGACTGTAGAGATTTCAGAAACCATTCCAAAAGGAATTCACCTGGAATATGAGCTTTAATAAGCCTCTTCCTTCTCCGCCATTCCTGAATATGGTCAGAAATGTGGGTTGCGTCGTCCTGTTTAAAATTAGCTAGGAGTTCAGTCCCGACATCATATCGGATAAGCAACTAGAAATGGTTTAGAAATGTAACAGCCAGTTCTCCAAATGTAGCAAAACTGCCCCCAGTTAGCTCAATATACCATTTGGCAGCGTTTCCAGTTAGGGTGCGTTGAAACAATCTCAACCTAATCGAATCATCGATCAGGGAGTTCGAAGAACACCATAAATGGAAGGTGGTGATGTGATCAGCTGGATCCTTGCCATTCTTGCCTTCAAACTTTGGAATGTCTGAAGGAAGTTTGGTGGGAACCGGAGGCCACCCCGGACTATAACGGATCGGATCATTAGTCAATTTTATGAGATCCTCGGGCAAGCTTAACGCAAGCGTTGTTGTACATATTCTCCTCTCGCCCGTGAATTTTCTCATTGCCTCATTCAAATCCATTTCTAACCGCCGTGGCCTTAAACCTCATGACCGCTTGGTGTTACTACCTCCGCCTCGAAAATCGCCATAATAGTTCCAAAACCTTACGAAGACCCAAGCGAGCCCCCAAGAGTGCTCGACGCCTCTCCGCTTTGGTTTCACATAGAACCAAGTTCAAAAATCATAATTCAAACGAGAAGGGGCTCATTGTCAAACGACGCACACCATGTCGTCCGATCTGCTCAAATCAACAAATACGCAATCAACTTATATGGAGGGCCCGCGCACACTTATCGTCGTATTTTGTGTCCACCTTTACTTGGCCCTCCGATGCAAGCGCAGCCGTTGATCTTGTTCCGAGATCGAACGGTCCTAGGTCAATCGCAGTCCTGCCCTCAATCGCGATCGGAACTTCTAAAATGTACCACCCCAGTCTCCCCGCTCCATCTTTCGATTGCGATCTCCGATTCGGGTCCCACTCCCTGCGGTTGTGTTATCATAATGCATCAGTGTATACCGTGTTTCTCCTCCATCATCCACATGTTCCGGTGACGTGTCATATTTTATGAACCTTTGACCCGTCCATTCATTGTCGCTCCATTGTGTTTTGCATTGTCACCCTCTATTTCTCCATTATATTCGTGCGTTTCCTATCACCCTGCATCTTCTCAATATCTCGCCTAGTCTGTATTACCGATTCCATGGCCGCTGTCATATCCACATTCCCTGCCACCGAGTCATTTTTCTCTAATGTTTTGCGGGTTTTGCAGGTTTTAAAACGACTTAGCTGGTGCTTTAACTCGCCGCCTCTGTTGCAAAGATCTGGAACATACTAAAGGACATATCCTACTGGCGAAATTAAGGAAAGAAGCCGAGGGTAGGTGGGAGAGATGACTGCCATTAAAGAAAACATAGATGTGGATTCTCAGAACTCTCCAGATGCGTCCTCCCCGCATTAAAGATCCAGGACTCAAATCCAAAGCCAAGGGCCGAGAGTACAGTACTGAAATACAGATTGTTCCAAATCTCTTACGGCAGCAGATCTTCCCTCAGCCGCAGGCAACATATTGCATATATTTTATTATTCCTGTCTTGTATATAAAGAGATTTTTATCTCCCAGCATTTATTTCTTTAGACGGACTGTTAGTTGTATTCATTTATAGTCAGTCATTCATAAGAGAAGGCGCGAATGTTTTCCGCCAGGTTGGTTCAAACTGAGTCATTAATTGTGCCTCGTCTCCCTCCTCCAAAAGTTTCTGTCTTCTCTATAAATACTCAAAAATAAGATTTTTGAAGGGTTCCAGAGTTCTATCAGAAAACTGTGCAGCGAGAAGACTTTTGTATACATCATTGTAATATTTCTATATGAAGCTTTAGAGCCCGTAGGGTTTCAGTGAGGAGGGGTTATAACTGTATTCAGGATTCTGGTCTTTGATATTTCACAGTATGTAATTTCTCTTATGTGTTAATACATTATCTCATTTCATGCAATTTATCTTCTTGTATCATGCTCTAGAATGCGAGTGGCTCACTAGTTTGCGGTAAGGATTCATCTTAAGTGGTGCCCTTTCTGGAATTAGTCAAGCGCTTTAAATAGGCCTAGTCATGATATACTGTTTCATGTTCACTCTTTCCATATTTTCTGCTATATTAGTTGCTTGAGGAGGGTGCTTTTAAAACGCCATTGTCATATAAGGATTCGTAAATTGGTGCGCCCTTGTATGGTTCTGTTGTGTATCTGGGTATCAGTCTCATGTCAGCTAATATCTCCTTATGTTTCCTCACTGCACTCACTTCCTGATATCTTATTTCTGTGATATATTATTTGAATCGGCCCTCTTTACAGTAAGCGGTCTCTTAACTGTCTGATGCCTTCATGCTGAAGTCCTACATGATGTTCCTACATTGTTCTTGTCTTTGTACTAGCTTCTGAGAGAGACTGGACCAATTCAAAACTAATTTCCTTGTTCAAACAAGAGATAGTAAGTGAGCTCTTGGACTGACAACCCAAACTATAAAG
The DNA here is from genome assembly GCA_034641835.2 of Pinus albicaulis. Lineage (NCBI taxonomy): Eukaryota > Viridiplantae > Streptophyta > Pinopsida > Pinales > Pinaceae > Pinus > Pinus albicaulis. Next base: position 29,718 of record JAXQQM020061081.1, on the reverse strand, counting down.
GGCTCCTTGCTATATTAAGATGTCCTAGGCACTGGTCTATGGCAACTCTAGGCTGTCTCTAGGAGGGTGACAAAATCATCCACGACATCTTTCTGGCGCCGTTGCCGGGGAACGAATTCAAGAATATCAGTTTCCATGGGTCTCGACAAATTGTATTCACTCTCTAATCAGGTGAGCACAGAGAGGTGAAGAGTTGTAGATTTCTCACCTTGGCGACTCCACTGGTCTTTATTTGATAAATTTTATTGGAAGTCCTGGCTTCCCGGAAGCCCCATTTGAGGTCAGATACCTCACAGCCGAAAACACCTGTGTCTGACCGGAGAAGATCATTCATAAAAGAGCTTGGAAAGAGAAGAAGTCAGTTCGTTCTGAAAACCCTGAATATTCCGTTGAAGATCATCCGCCCTCTTCTTCTCAAGAAGTTAGAACAGAAAAACCCGAGTTTTACTCAGAAACTCCACGTAGAGGAATTACCTGGATTGAAGGAGAATCTCATCCTGCTTTCGAGGCTGAAGAAATTAAAGAGGTCACAGAAGTAGCTGTTGTTAACCGTGAGTTATTCCCATCTACACCCCAGGCTTCTGTGCAATATATTCCCATTGTTATTCATACTCCGCTTCCTCCTACTCCTCTCCCTTCATCTGTACCTCAAATTGTTGTGCAACCCCCGCCTCCCCCAATGGCTAATGTTCCTGCTTTTCTGTTAAATAAATACGCTCCTCTGGCCTTGCCCCAAGTGCTAAATGATATGCCACAAGATTACTTGAAGATTTTGCCAAGATTCAATGGTGAGAATGAAGTTGATGCTCAGAAGCACCTCGAGACCTTCTGCTCTTTTGCAGAGAACATAAATGTTGAACATCTCGATGTAGTCTTGAGGTTATTTTTGCAATCCTTGGAAGGTGAAGCCCGAAAATGGTTCAAGACATTGGCAAACCATTCAATCACCTCCTGGGATCAAATGGAAAATGCTTTTCTCAGGAAGTGGGGAGAAAAGAAAGACCAAGGGCAGTGCCTCGTTGAATTTAATACGCTAAAGAAGAAACACAACGAGGGAGTGGCAGAATTTATCAAAAGGTTTAATAAATTATATCTGAACCTCCCTGCCGATATGAAACCTCAACAAGCTGCAGCCAAAGTTGTTTTTATAGCAGCTTTTGATTCCGATTTCGGTTTCTCTCTGTGGGAAAGAATGCCTGTCACCCTGGATGATGCTCAAACAGATGCTCTAGAGTTGGAGGCAAATTTTGCTGCCACTGGGAAGTTAAAAGGAAAAATAGAACCTGAAACTAGAAGAAAAGGCAAAGAAGAGGTTTCTACCTCTAATCAAGAAAAGGATTCAGATAAAATGGACGAGATAAGCAAGATGATAAAGAAGATGGTTAAGCTAGAACTGGAAGCTAAGAACGCAGCTCCCAAAAACTATTATAATGCTCCAAACAGAGGATATAATCCTCAGTACAGAAAGGCTCCATTGCAAATATTGCCAAGGGAAGCGAAAGAACAGCAAGATCAGGTACCTCATCCCTTGTACCTGGAAGGACCAGCAGATGACTCCGCTGGAGATGCAGCTTATAGACTAGAAGATTCAAATCTGGCTTTTTCAAATAATGATGATATGGAGTGCCCCCTGCAAGAAGAAGACGAAGAAGCAGAGATTGACCATTACTGCAAGCAATTTTCTGATTTCATGGAAGCACAATTCAACGTCAAATATGATCTCAGATCCTCGAGGAAGAGGACCAGAACTCAGGAGCAAGAAGAAGAACCACCTCAGAAAGAAGCATCTGCTCAGAAGGAATCAGTGGCAAAGAGATGTATAGAAAAAGGTAAGAATCTTCTAAATAACCCCTTGCAGTCTAATGATCAGATTCCCTCCTCTTCTAAACAAGTTGGTCCTCCTAATGTTGAGTCAGCATCAAAAGAAATCAAGTCTTCAGTTGAGAATAAGGAGTCCAAAGAAACTGCGATAGAAAAGCCCACATCTGCTTTCAATTTGCAAAAAGAACTTGAGAAGATTAAGATTCCTGTCCCTCTGACTGAGTTGTTAAAACAACCTGCATATCAGTCTCAAGTTACCTCTTTCATTCTTCCTCCTGAACTACCAATTACACCTGATAGTTTAAATCTTCAAGAAGAAAGACCCATGGTAGTCTTTGGCCCACATGTTGAGGAGATAGACCCTTCCACTCCACCCTTTTATGTATCCCTAGTCATTCATGACCTGCTGCTACACAATTGTATGTTAGATTCTGGGGCTTCCCATAATCTCATGCCTCTCTCTGTCATGGAGCAACTAGGGCTGCAAATTACAAGACCATACAAAGATTTATATTCATTTGATTCTAAAAGGGTTAAGTGCTTGGGAATGATTAAAGATTTAGTGGTCAATTTGGCTCAAATCCCAGCAAAAAGTGTGGTCATGGACATTGTGGTTGCCGATATCCCAGCTCGCTTTGGCATGCTGCTGTCAAGGTCCTGGGGTACCAAGATTGGGGGGTCAATTAAATTGGATTTAACATATGCTACTGTCCCAGTCTTTGGAGGTCAAGAAAGGAGGTTGTACAGAGAAACTCGATTTGTTAAAATGGTAACTAAGGCCGACTGCTCAGATAATTCCCCAGTTTATAACAAAGAGGGAGACTTTTCATGTTTAATGTTGGAAGAAAATCAGGATTATGCACATGAGCCCCTTTTTGGTCAGATTCAGGCTGAGCAGCCTAAAGAAGAGCAGGAACCAGGACTTTGGACTTTACATTTTGATGGAGCTAATTCAAGAGAAGGCAATGGAGCTGGGGTATTGTTGATTTCCCCTACAGGGAGATGGGTGCCACTGTCTTTTAAGCTGGAGTATGAGGCTACAAACAATGTAGCCGAATATGAAGCACTATTATTGGGTCTACAGACAGCCAAGGATATGGGCATCCAGTGTCTAAAAGTGTTTGGAGACTCTGAACTGGTGGTAAGGCAGATCAAAAACGAATGTCAAACTAAGCATCCACGGCTCAGAGCATATAGAAATGAAGTATGGGACATGATAGAGAATTTCTTCTCAGCGTTTAACATACAGTTCATGCCCCGGGAGCAAAACAGAATAGCAGATTCTCTCGCTGTAGCTGCCAGCACTTTCCGTCCTCCTCAGAACCCGCTTCTAAGATATGAAGTGGAGGTACGGTACAGACCATCCATTCCAGATAATATAAAGCATTGGCAGGTATTCGAAGATGATGAACAAATGAAAAGATTTATGGAGACTGTGGGAGAATTCTCCAATATGGAGATTGATGGTGATGAAGAGGAAGAAGTTGAAAATATTGCTGAACACAAATGGGAAGAAAGAATAGCAGGAAGTAAAGTGCTGCAGCTGAAAGGTAATGCTATACCTAGAGGATTGGTACCTCTAGAAAGGTTATTTAATAAAGATGATGTTCCGATGCAGCCAAACAAAGTAGTAGAAGAAGATCAAGTGGGAGATTTGAATCTGGGTACTTCCACTGACCCCAAAATTGTTAAATTATCTAAAAGAGTCCCAGAAGGATACAAAGAAAAGTATTTGAAGTTATTTCAATCTTACAAAGATGTATTTGCTTGGTCCTATGAGGACCTAAAAACTTTTGATGTAAATATTATACAGCATAAGATTCCATTGAGGGAAGATGCAAAGCCATACAAGCAGAAGCTCAGACAGATAAACCCCTTGCTGCTTCCCTCAATTGAAAAAGAAATTAAGAAGTTACTGAAGGCCAAGATAATTGTACCACTAAGATACTCCGAATGGGTAGCAAATCTTGTTCCTGTTAGGAAGAAGAATGGAGAAATAAGGCTGTGTGTAGATTTCAGGAATTTAAATAGAGCATCTCTCAAAGATAATTACCCACTGCCCAAGATGGACCACATCCTGCAGAAAGTAGTGGGAGCATCCAGAATGTCAATGATGGATGGATTTTCGGGCTACAATCAGGTAGCTGTGTTCCCAGAAGACCAGAAGAAGACTGCATTCACTACACCATGGGGAACCTTTATGTATGCTAGGATGCCATTCGGATTAATTAATGTAGGAGCTACTTTTCAGAGGGCAATGGACATAGCCTTTGTCGGAGAACAGGACAAGTTCTTGGTGGTGTATCTTGATGATATCACAGTATTCTCAAAGAATGATGATGAGCATATTGAGCATTTGAGAAGAACTTTTGAGAAATGCAGAAGGTATGGCCTGTCTCTAAACCCTCAAAAGTCTTTGTTTGCATTAGATGAGGGAAGACTCTTAGGGCATATCGTGACTAAAGATGGTGTAAAAATTGATCCTAAGAGAGTTGAAGTGATAAACAGCATCCCTTTGCCAAGAAATAAGAAAGAAGTACAGGTATTTTTAGGCCGAATTAATTTCTTGAGAAGATTTATCCCTAACTATGCAGAGATAGTTAGGCACATAACCAATATGTTGAAAAAGGAAAATGAGGTAAAATGGTCCCAGGAGTCTAGAGATGCATTCACAAGGATAAAACGGGCATTCGCTGAAGCTCCTGTGCTAGCAGGGCCAGATTACAAAAAACCATTTATGATTTTCTCATTTGCTTCACCTCATACCATTGCTGGAGTGTTATTGCAGAAAAATGAAGAGGGATATGAACAACCCATAGCTTTTTTCAGTCAAGTGCTTTATGATGCTGAATTGAAATATAATATACTGGAGAAGCAGGCGTATGCTCTGGTAAAGTCCCTTAAAGCCTTCAAAGTTTATGTTTTGCAATCTCACATCACAGCTTATGTCCCTACAGCAGCAGTCAAAGACATTCTGGTTCAAGGAGACAGCGAAGGTAGAAGGGGAAGATGGATTGCAAAAATCCAAGAGTATGATTTGGATATAAGGCCTACTAAATTGGTGAAAGGACAGGGACTCGCCAAGATGTTATCTGAATCAAATCATCAAGCTTTGGGCATTAATCTGTCTGTGATAGCAAATGAAGAATCAGAAAAAGAAGAAGAGCAACATGGACTAGAGATGGCTTCTCAAAAGATACATGTGAAATATCTAACTAGTCCTTGGTATAAAGAAATAGTTGAATATATGTTAACACTTAGCTGTCCTCCAGGATGCGACAAGGTGAAATACAGAGCTGTAAGGATGAAATCTCAGAAATATGCAATTGCCAATGGGCAGCTCTATTGGAGAGACCCTCTAGGCATATTACTTTTATGCCTCACAGAAAATGAAGTGCAAAATGTAATGACAGAATTTCATGAGGGGATATGTGGAGGACATTACAGCTGGAGGGCTACAACCCATAAAATCTTGAAGGCTAGTTTTTACTGGCCAAAATTGTATTCAGATACTTTTGCTTGGGTCAGATCGTGTGACAAATGCCAAAGATTTGCAGAAAGGCAGAAATTAGCAGCATTGCCCTTGATCCCTATTCATGTAAATGAACCATTTCAGAAATGGGGATTGGATTTTATAGGTGAGATACATCCCCCATCGAGTGGCCAACATAAATGGATATTGACAGCCACAGACTATTTCAAGAAATGGGTGGAAGCCATACCCACCAGAAATGCTACAGATGCTGTAATAATGAACTTTATAGAAGATAACATCATATCTAGGTTTGGCTGTCCTGCAAGAATTGTAACTGACAATGCACAGGCCTTCAAGTCGGCCAGGTTCGTAAAATTCTGCCAAAGATATAACATTATCCTGACTCATTCTACAGCATACTATCCACAGGGAAATGGTCTAGCAGAGTCATCCAATAAAACCCTGGTGAGAGCCCTGAAGAAGACAATAGCTGAAAATCAGAAAAACTGGGACTCTCAATTAAAGTTTGCTCTATGGGAAAATAGGATAACCAGCAAAAGAGCAACAGGGAAGTCACCCTATGAGCTGGTATATGGACGGGCTGCAGTGTTTCCTTTGCAATTGGCATTGCCAATCGCACGTTTTATGCAGGAAAACCAGGAAGAACCAGACAGCATGATCCGAAGAATTAATCAGCTGGTGGAATTGGAGGAAACAAGGAACTAGGTAGATCAGAGATTGATAGAATACCAAGAAAAAATGAAGAATGTCTTCGATCAGCGCGCAAAGGACAGGGATTTTCAAGTTGGAGACCTGGTTCTTAGATGGGATGTTCGCAGAGCAGAAAAGGGAAAACATGCTAAATTTGATCCATTGTGGTTCGGGCCATTCAAAATAGTGAAGCTAGGAAGAAACAACACCTTTACTTTAGAAAATATACAGGGTGATTTGTTGGATACACCCGTGAACGGCCAGTTCCTCAAGCCTTATTTTCAATTCTGACCCAGGCTGGGAATACCTGATTGTATATATTGTATATAGTTTGTTTCGGCTTTTGTTTCTATAAAGGAAAAGAATGTTGATGATTACTTGAAGTAAAAGTGCAGGGGAATTCAAAAATAAGATGAAATATTTAATGGTCTATGTGTTCTCGACATGCCCGAGGACGAACATGTCGTCCCCAGATGGAGCCGATGTTGTACATATTCTCCTCTACCTGTGAATTTTGCCCCGCTGTCTCATTCAAATCCATTTTTAACCTCTACCGTGGCCTAAAATCTCATGACTCCTGCTAGATATTACTATCCCCGCCTGAAAATCTGCCTCACAATAGTTCAAAACCCAAATTTAAATAATCGGGCCGAGTCCCTAAAGAGTTTGACGCCCTCCCGCTTCGGCTTCCATATGACCCGAGTCTGAAAACCATAATCCAAAGCAAGAAGGGGGCCTATTGTCATAACGATCGGACGCAATGATGGCCATCCGATCTAGCTCAAATCAACGGCGCGGCAATCAACTTATATGAATGGCCTGCGCACATCGGATCGTCGGTATGTCATGGCCCACCTTTTTCATTACCCTCCGATTGCAAGTGTAGCCGTTGATCTTGTTTTGAGATCGAACGGTCCTAGGTCAATCGCAGTCCCGCCCTCAATCGCGATCGGAACTTCTAAAATGTACCACCCCGGTCTCCCCGCTTCATCTTCCGATTGCGATCTCCGATTCGGGTCCCACTCCCTACGGTCATGTCATCATAATGCATCAGTGTACACCGTGTTTCTCCTCCATCATCCACATGTTCCGGTGACGTGTAATATTTTATGAACCTTGGACCCGTTCATTCATTGTCGCTCCATTGTGTTCTGCATTGTCACCCCCTATTTCTCCATTATATTCGTGTGTTTCCTGTCACCCTGCATCTTCCCAATATCTCGCCTAGTCTGTATTACCGATTCCATGGCCGCTGTTGTATCCACACTCCCAGTCACCGAGTCATTTTTCTCTAATGTTTTGCGGGTTTTGCAGGTTTTAAAATGACTTAGTTGGCGCTTTAACTCGCCGCCTCCGTTGCAAAGATCTGGAACATACTAAAGGACATATCCTACTGGCGAAATTAAGGAAAGAAGCCGAGGGTAGGTGGGAGAGGTGACCGCCATTAAAGAAAACATAAATGTGGATTCTCAGAACTCTCCAGATGCGTCCTCCCCGCATTAAAGATCCAGGACTCAAATCCAAAGCCAAGGGCCGAAAGTACAGTACTGAAATACAGATTGTTCCAAATCTCTTACGGCAGCAGATCCTCCCTCAGCCGCGGGAAGCATATTGCATATATTTTATTATTCATGTCTTGTATATAAAGAGATTTTTTATCTCCCAGCATTTATTTCTTTAGGCGGACTGTTAGTTGTATTCATTTATAGTCAGTCATTCGTAAGGGAAGGCGCGAATGTTTTACTCCAGGTTGGTTCAAACTGAGTCATTAATTGTGCCTCGTCTCCCTCCTCCTCCAGAAGTTTCTGACTTCTCTATAAATACTCAAAAATAAGATTTTTGAAGGGTTCCAAATTTCTGTCAGGAAATGGTGCAGCGAGAAGACTTCTGTATACATTTTGTAATACTTCTGTATGAAGTTTCAGAGCCTGTAGGGTCTCAGTGAGGAGGGGTTATAACTGTATTGAGGATTCTGGTCTTTGGTATCTCACAGTATGTAATTTCTCTTATGTGTTAATACATTATCTCATTTCTTACAATTTATCTTCTTGTATCATGTTCTAGAATGCGAGTGGCTCACTAGTTTGCAGTAAGGATTCATCTTAAGTGGTGCCCTTTCTGGAATTAGTCAAGCGCTTTAAATAGGCCTAGTCATGATATACTGTTCCATGTTCACTCTTTCCATATTTTCTTCTATATTAGTTGCTTGAGGAGGGTGCTTTTAAAACGCCATTGTCATATAAGGATTCATAAATTGGTGCGCCCTTATATGGTTCTGTTGTGTATCTGGGTATCAGTCTCATGTTAGCTAATATCTTCTTATGTTTCCTCACTGCACTCCCTTCCTGATATCTGATTTCTGTGATATATTAGTTGAATCGGCCCTCTTTACAGTAAGCGGTCTCTTAACTGTCTGATGCTTTCATGTTGGAGTTTTACATGATGTTCCTACATTGTTCTTGTCTTTGTACTAGCTTCTGAGAGAGATTGGTCCCATTCAAAACTAATTTCCTTGTTTAGAACAAGAGATAGTAAGTGAGCTCCTTGGACTAACAACCCAAACTATAAAGGGCTCCTTGCTATAATAAGATGTCTTAGGCACTGGTCTATGGCAACTCTAGGCTGTTTGTAGGAGGGTGACAAAATCATCCACAAGGACCGAAAAGGTAAACGGCGTGGTGGAGCTGAGGATTCCATCCTTGATAGGATGAATTCCCAACATTCTGAAAAGAATAACCTGGATTTGATGAGGCTCCAGGTTGCCAGAAAGAACTCGTAGAAAAAGAAGAAGAACCTCCTCCCAACGCAGAGTTACCAAAGCTCAGACCAGTTCCCCCCACTGAAGTATGAAATGAAGAGGAAAGCCCCTAATAGGGGTTCCAGGCATTAGAAAGAGGGGAAAAGGTCTGATAAGCACTCGACGAAGGTAAATAAGCATTCCTTGACCGACGTGGCCGATTCCACCGCGGCCCCGTAGTGAATACGGGGTTCCAGCACAGCAAGTGCTCGGAGTCGACCTCCCGAGACCAAGGGGTTGAAACTGCAGGTGCAGTAAACGAAAGGACCTAAAGAAGGATTGGAACTGAAAGATATGCTAGGGTTCGAAGAAACCGCGAAGAAGCTGATTCACTAGCCATGGAAGACATGGGTGTAGATCCCGCTGCAGCAGCGGAAAAGGAAAAAGAAGGAATCCCACTAGTGGGCATTCCAAAACTGAAGGGACCAGATTGAGAAGCATGTGCTTGGGTGAAACCAGAGCCAAACACAGTAGCACTAGAAGAAATCGAAGATATAGCAATAGTGCCCCCTCCTTCAACAGAAGCAGGAGTCTGAATGCCGGCCTCACGATGCGACGTTCCCAGTCGTGGCCATCGAAAGGTATGTATAATACAGAGGATCTTCTGGTCTCTCTGACTCAGGTCTAATGTATTCAACAACAAACGGATAATCAGGAGGAAGAGGAGATGGAAGTGACACTGATGGTTCAGGTACTTCCTCTATTTGAACTTCTTCTTCCTGCGGAAATAAAAATCGCGAGGTGAGTGGAACGCTCCTCCCAGAACCAACACCAGAATCAGCTATGAAACCTTCAGACCCTTGTGGACGATCTCTCTCCACTGCGTCAGACGTCACAGGGTGGTACCCACCTACTAAATCACTCCTATGCCTTCTTGAAGAAGGCTCTGGACTCTCAGAAGATAACCCCCGGATTCTCCTCGATCGACGAGGCGCTTGATCAGCCACTTTAACAAATTTTAATTAGACTCAAAAAATATAAAGCTAAGCAAGCTAGGAGGAAAGAGCACTCACTATAAAAAGAAATCCCTGAGATACAATCAAGCAAATAGCCTTCAGGTATTTCCGCTCCGGGTGATTAGGACCGGACACCAAAATACAAGAAAGCGAAATATAGGACCTCCCGAAAACAGTCTGGGATAATTACGGCCCAGGCCTGCTAGCGAAAATAACGAAAACGATTACGGCCCGACCTCCCTATTGACGACCTTTGCGGGCGCAAGTACCCCGAGGAAACCGCCGAGGAGGCACCCCCGATGCTGCGGGGGGCGTCACGACGTACGCCTCGGTACCACAGGTAATTCCCCCGCGATCACCTGTGGAACCTAGGAGTGGCAACTATGGGCACCAATCCGTGTCGAGGCTTCGGGCGAACGGTGCGGGGCCAGTTGACCAAAATCAGAGACGGGGTATCTCTCTTCTCGACCTTCACTTCCCCCCGCGCTTAACTCTCTGGAGGAGAGCTTTCCCGGTCCACCTAACGGAGTTGGATTTCACTCAATTAATCAACTTCTATGTTTTGTTTGAGCGGCCTTGGAGAGTTAACTCTCCACTCACCTAATCCAAGGCCCTACAACCTAGCTAGTTGGTGTATGACACTTAAAAACTTGCTAGTTGCTTTTAAATTATATCGCTTATTTTAATTGGCCGTTATGTTAAGTCAAAGGGATATGGAAATGAAACTTGTGGTGTTTTGACGCAGAAAAGAAATTAATAAAAACCAAACTACATGCAAATGCAGTTATTGTCTTTCGATGAAAAGCAACTTCTACACAGGTTCTACGAGATTAAAAATTTTATTTTTCTTTTCAGATAACAAACTCCACACTCACAAAAACTATGAAAATGACTAAATGCTTAAGTGCACCTGATGCAAATCACTAAGAGCATGCAAATTCTAAGATGCAAAATCTACTAAAGCAGAGCGAAATTTCCCAAAGATCCTTCAGTTTTATCTCTTTTTGGTTTTCCAGAAAGCTAGTTCCCTAAATCAAAAACTCTTAATATAAAGACACCAAAAAACGCTTGAAACAAGAGGAAGAAACCAATGACAATTCCTTTCCAAAATCAAGTTGAAAACCAAAAGAAAGAAAACTCCACAAAGCTTCAACAGATATAACAAAATGAAAAAAAAAATGCGAAAAAAAAGCAAAGGACAAAACAAAATTTTTTTGAGCTTTTGAGTTTTATAAAAAGGAAGAGCTCGAGAAGACCAAGAAGACTACCAAATTCCAAGCCAAACAACTCTGAATTTCAAGCAAAAACTTCAAAAATGCTCCAAACCTTATAGGGCTAGCTAGTAGCAAGATCTATATGAGCAAAAGAAGACAAGAAACTCAAACACTCAGCCTAGAAGAATAGTACAACCTTGTAGCAAACAAAAACTTCAAAGAACCTAGAAAGACTCTTCAAAAATTGCAACAAGAACTAGTCAACTGAACTCAAGAAAACCAACCAAGAAATGGGCAAAAATCGAAATGCAAAGCAAGACACAAAGGTAGGAAAGAGTAAATGAGAAAAAGCTCTCTGTTCTGATAAAGCAGAACAACCAAGAATCCCCAGGAAGAGATCTTGGTACTCAAACCAGAAATGCCAGCACAAGAAACAAGATTTGCCAAAAAGCTAGTTTTCAACCAAACCAGAGAGAGAAAAGACCAAGGACCACTTTCTACACAATCCAGAGGATACAAAGACACTGCAGGAACAGGTCTCCACAGGCAGACAGGACTAAAAAGCCAAAAAACCTAAAATTTCAAAATTGACCTAGGTATACGCGACTTGACAGTTTGGAAACAAGCGTGCATACGCGACTGTGCTAAGGAAACCCGCGTATACGCGACTCCCTTTAACAAAAAATGCGTGTATATGAAACTGTGTGCAGACAAACCCGCGTATATAAAGGTAAATAATGAAAAACAAAAAATATCAAGCCTGGATAAGAAACCAGGACTTCAGTCTGACTGAGAAAGAGTTAACTGGACTGGAAATAAAAGTTAAAACTGTTGGAAACCTATCAAATAGCTGAAACCACCCAACAGGGGAATCACAAGAATGTGATCCCCAGTGGAGTCGCCAGTTCTGTTTCGGGGAAAATCACCCTAGAGGTTTGTTGGGTCTAAACCTCCACAGAGCAAGGCATGCTATTCAGAAGGACTCACACACAACCATACTTGAATGCAAAAAACTAGTTAACAACGATAGCAGAACTCACCCGAAGTCCTACGTTCGATGTAGATCCCGCGGGGTCCAAACCCACAGCAACTCTCCTTCCTCCTTCAACCTGGAAAACAAGAAAGAACGTGCACGGAAACCTAGTTGTACAACATATACTTCTCCTAAACGTTAGTGCAATCCATGTGAAACATTATATAAACCATAATAAATGCTTAAATGATAATATTTTCACATATACAAATAGATACTAACACAGAAGTTCAGGAACAAGATGGTTCTTCATTATTACAAACAACATGTACAGAAGTAAAGAGTGGAGAGATCACCTGAATCCTTCCACGATCTTCGAACAGACAGTCGTCTGGATCCGTCCCACCCTTGCCTCGCTAAGATACTTTCAAGACTTGTGCACTCGAGATGGCATATAAATGGATGAACATCTCCAGGAAACAAGGGTTTCTTGTATAAATCTGGGAAAGTGCAGGAGGCACGGGGAATCAGACTTGAACTGGGATTCCAACAGAGTATAATGTCTATAAAATTTCTCTCTCCCTTAGGCCATGCACATGAGGGGCTTTTATACTTCCTCAAAGTAGTTTCAATCAGTTGGAAACAGTTGGCCACGTGCTGGGGTGGTTGAACTACCAGAGTAACCATCAACCCAGCCCGAAAATAGGGATTTTTTATATATATTTTTAATGATTTTAATGGCATACGCGGAAAAGTACATATGGACTCGCGTATACACGTGGAAAAGTCTGGGCATAACTGCGTATGGGAATTTTAACACTGTTTTTTAGTGAATTTTGTTCAAGTCTATAGGAATGGGTGCCCAAAGCCATAAAAGCAATCATGAATCATATGAAGGTGAAAAATGATGCTATAACATGTGTACAAAATTGATGTGAATTATTTACTATTATGTATAAATTGCAAATGATTGAATAAATGATGCTTAGAGATGTGAAGTTTTTATATAATATTATTATTATATAAATTATATATATATATATATATATATATATATACACACCCACTCAAATAGTTAAACACCCATCCTTATTTTATACCCAATATATACACAAACTAATTTTTTCATGTCCAAAACTTTAACAAGCTAAACTGCTAATTAATTGATTAATATGTACTATTGTGCAAAAGAAGTTTGAGAAGGGTGAATGTATGCGGAGGTGTGGAACATTGTGAAGAAAAAAACTTATGTTCCTTGCTCGACACACCCATTCTCCCGCACAACACATCTTCCTCATACGCATAAAAAATGCACTTCATTTAATATTTGATAATAAATATTTAATTAACAAATTCAAAATCAAAAATTCATTTAGCATTTAGGAGCATGTATACCAAGATTCTCTAATTCTACTTATTAAATAAAATGGGCCCACATTGACATAGTAGTGGGCACAGTTAACCTACCACCCATATTTTGTACCAAAATTTTTAATAAGTAAAAACCACTATTTATTTGATTAATATTATGTGTTCTATGGGAGAGAGTTGATTCAAATCAGATCATTATATTTTTTTTTATCCATCTTGAAACTTTCAGAGTGGATAAAGTGGAGGAATCAACTCATGGGACTGTTTTTACTGGCAGGACCCAGATGGGAAATACATGTTCTAAAATCTTCCAAGAGTGTTTTGAGGTATCAAACAAAAAATTTTGTGGGAAAAAATTTACCACCTTAGCACACCTTTTCATGCTATTCTATAGATAGAGGCTTTTCCAATGACACAAGAATCATGTCAATCAGAGTTTGCATGTGAAAGTTATGCTACTCAGAAGTTGATCGACCTGTTTTCACCATCACAGTTCAGGATGATGCCACGTCAACCCCATTATTCAAGGAAAAAGGGCAATCCATGTGATTATGATGTAGAATAATCTAGGAGAGTCTATATTGTAACTTTTTTTAGGAGTTGAGGTAGTGAAAGCTAACCACTAGTAGGCTATTGGGTTGTGTTATAACCGAGACAATAGGAGGAAAAGGGATTTCATTCTTTTGAGTGCATTTTTTCCATAGATAAGAAAAAATAGCCAAAGGGATATGAGTGTTATAGGCCATTTTGTCACATCTGGTCAATAGTTCTGCAAACCGGATCAATCAATATCCATGAACATTTTGTCGTCATCGCTTCACAAATCCATAAGCATGGCCTCTCCAAAAAGTCCGAGCTTCTACGAAAAATTGCTCAAGAACACTATATTTAGCCCCAATGTACCTTTCTTCCTTGTCCACCTGTGTTCAACGCATGTTGCATGTTTTTCCACCAACGTTGGTCATCACGTGTTGCTCCTTTTTGCAGGTGCGTTGATTCTAGAAATTTTGGAAAATAAAAAATAATTTTGAAGCTTCCTCTTCCAGAAGCTTCCAAGGTAGTTTTAAATATTTACCATGAATAAAGAGATATAATTCCTATCTGGTACTATCTTGGGGACCTCATATTTTGTCCCTTTGCACTTGTTGGAAATGCTGAGAGGGGGGGTGAATCAATATTTCTTTTCAATTGTTATTTTTACTAGTTAGATCACTTATATTTAGAACAGAAATTATAAGAATGAATGATTTTATTAATTGAATCAAGTACAAATGAATGGATGCAATAAATGATGAATTTTTCCAAGCACCAACTTGTACTTTGATGAGGCTATGATCTCTAGGGCTCCAACCCTATCTTATCGAAGGCACCAACCTTGAGTTTAGGAGCACCAACTCCAAGGACACCAATCCTGTATTTGCCAAGAACCAACTTGGACTTTCCAAGGCACCAAACTTGTCAATTTTGAGGCACTAACCCTAAGGGATCCAACACTATAGCTTCAATTTGTCAAGGTATGTTTGGTTGCACTTCATGCCTCCCAAGGTCTTCTTCACGGACCACTACCAATATTTAACTATCCCTTCACTTAATCTTCACGTCCCATTATAAATGACAACCTTGATCTCTTAGAAGGTGTCACCACTGCACTTCATGGTACCCACTAGATCTTCAAGGTCAACTCATCATGAATTTAAATAATGCATCATGGTCTTGAAGATTAAATCCAAAGTCAGTCAAGGTTTCTCAACAAAATGTATTCAAAATGTTGTCCCAAGAACTCTCCATGAATCTTCAAGGTCATTCCATGAGGAGTTTAGGCATGCATTATAAGGTCAACCAATGTCCTCAAGAATGTCTCCACAACCTCCTTCTACAAGTGTCTTTAATAGGTATGAACACCAAATCCCTAACAAGTTCCTTCAACAAGACTTCATGTCTTCAAGATGTTTTTAAATGGTTCCAAGATCAACTCTAAGTCTTCAACACTAAAAGAATATGTCTTTCAATTCCTTTATAATCCCTTAGAGATGAGGTAGATGAATGTACGATTTTCTAGGTAGTGATCCAAGCCTCCAAAAACTGTTTCCATCGATTTCTTCAAATTATGGTTCTAGTCTTCACAAGTCTTGCACAAGAAATGGCTTCCAAAAATGTCACTCAAGTTTTCTTCTAGTATGCAATACCCTGCTCCAAAGAATGTCTTCACCAACTTCTTTAAAAGTAGACAAAAATGTTTCTTAATTATTCTTTATAAAATTCTTCAAATACAACTTCATATACTTTCAAAAAACACCCTCTAGAACTGTATTCAAAAAACACTTAACAACTTCTCCATGTATGCTCTAAACAGTTCCCAATAAGCTGCTCTCAAAATATCTCAAGAACAATCCTCAAAAGTTTCAATTATGCCAAAAAAAACTCCAAACTAAGTATCAGAGGTCTGTAATGTTTTATGCACTGATGTGAACTACCCATAGATCTGTCCTCAAATAGACACCTCTCCACAACACTATTCTGAACCCATAAACTACCATAGATGTCCAAATTATGAGCCTTCAACGAGCTTGAAATAGTTAAGTATGAGCTAACCCAAGCTCTGTCCTAAAGCTACTCCACAATACTGTCATAAATTTGAAGTCAGCTGCAATGTAGTTTCTCCACAGATCCATAATACCATAGAAGTATTCCTCCTCAACCTTCTTAAAAAATTTCCCAAACAATGTTTTATAATGTGCTCCTCGACCTCCTTTTAATTATGTACTCAATCTCAGAAAAGATCATCGGAATCTGATGGCTAAAATGAGGACGAAACTGTGTATTTATAATGTTTTCCGCTCATCAAAGTGAAGAGGCTCATCTCTGGAGTAGGCCGACATGAGTAGGCTAGCACATGTCGGCTCAAGGACAAATTTATTTCCTTAACTTGAAAACTTCATATCTCCCAAACTACTTGGAGTTTTGGGCCAAGTCATTGGAAAGGAAACATTATGCTCTAAAAGATGGCATAGGTATCAAATTGAGAGGCTACCTCTAAGATAGTAAAAAACATTTTTTAATGTGACTGGTCATTAATTAGTGCAGAATTTGAGTTAGGGCAGATATGCTTCTCTTGTTAGGCTTCTTCATGGTTTTGGTTTCTTCATTTTTTAACACCTTCATCATAGGATCATGGTAGGACATCATAAATGAGTGTATTACATAGTGGCGTAGTGATATGTTATAGGAAATATCATTAGGAAGGTCTCTTTCAATCCTCAATCATGTTATCACTTAGTCTTCCAATATTCATCAAACACCATCATTAAGTGTGGTCATATAAGAGTATAACACCATCACAAGTATGGATTCATATTATAGTTATTCACATCATGGGCTTGTCCTTAGGGACTAAATCACCAATCAGACACTTGACAACTTCTTAGGGAAAGACATCATCATCTGGAACTAGGCATCTCAAGAATATTGACATCTTAGTCAAAGCCATATTGACATCAATGACAACCTTGATTAACAAATATCATCCTCCCATCATATGTGGATTTCAAGCCTAATATTTTAAATCCTAAACTACCACACTCATCCTATAAATTTACTGTCTTCCATAGCATCAGGGTTGACTTTTTGATATTGATAGTGCCCTCATGCTACTGGCTTAGAACTTAAAAGGAGTCATCATAGTCATGCATTAGGGTTGATATTGAGGTGTGCTTTGTGACAAGGAAGGATGATTCAACTTGGGGATACATCTACAAAGTAAACATCTATTTATGGTTGTAAAATCTCTCCTATATTTTTCAATACAAAGAGTATCTTGTTTTCCTATATTTGTTGTGTTATATTTGAGCTCATGTATTTCAATGCTATGTTGATTCATTGAATAGAGATATTATACTATGCTATGTGGATGGGGTGGATCCTTTTATTGTTTTAGTCATGTGTGAATGTTTTAATTATAGTGCTTGGAGCTACAATTAGAGCTTACAAGCGAGGAGGAAAAGAAGGCTGGCCATGTATTACATGTAGGCTTCTTTCCCAGACACTAATTTATCTAAGGAAAAATTCATGCTTTTTGTCTTTTGTTGTTCTACATCAAACCACTAGATCTAGGGAATTCACCTTTGTTCGCAATCGTGAAAATTTCACATAACAAATTGGCGACTCCACTGGGGATCGATTCTTCCCTTAGTGGTTTTATTGACCTTAGCATCCTTTCTCACCTCTTGAATCAACCTTGATTGGATCATTCAGACATTGACTGACCTTAGGAAAGCATCTTGTTGAGCTTGCTTTGGTTTTTTGTGTCATGTTTTGATTGGAACTGCCCAAGCGTATTCTATGTTCGGAGACAGAGTGCCCAAGTACATGTGTCTTCTTGGTACCTACGTTGCAGTGCAATGTCTCTTGTTCTGTCGCTGCGATGATCTAGTTTATATGCATTGCAATGCACTGTCTCTTGTTTTACACTTGTGTTGATCCAGTGTATCTGCATTGCAATGCACTGTCTCCTATTCTGCACCTTCGTTGATCCAATTTACTTTCATTGCAATGCACTGTCTCCTATTCTACATCTACGCTGCAACACACTTTCTCTTGTTCTACACATGCATTGATCATGTAGGATGGAAAAATTTTCATTCTTTGACTTGATCTTTGATATGCTTTGGTCCATAATGTTTTCTTGAGTTTTCTGAGTTTGTCAGTGTCTTTGAAAAGCCATCATAATGTTTGCATTTCGATTTATTAGCCTTTGGTAAAAATTTATTTGGTTTTTTTCTTTTTTCTTATCAAATTAGGTCTTTGTAAACATTTTGTTTGATTGTTGATTGGATTAGAGAAATATATATTACAGTCATATTATGTGTTGTTTATTTTATAAATAATCATGTTGCATCTTAGTTTTCATTGCATTTGAATATTAAGAGAAAAGAAAATAAAATAAAATATTTGCATTGCATATAGTATTTTGATTTTGATTGGAATAATGAAGTTGAGGAGATCGATTGTTGCATCACTTGTTTGTTGCATTGTTGATTGATTTCTTCTTCCCCTTCTTAATTAGGCCTTTCATTATTAAAAGGAAAATGAAAAGAGTTATTTTTGTCATAATAGTTGCATTATAGGCGTGTTCAGGGACATTGAGTTTTAAGCCTTGAAATCAAACCATAATTCAAGCAGGTAAAATTTTAAGGATGGAAGTTTATCTAAAGGTTTAGAAACCTTGGAGAACCTTACTAGTCCCTAATATACAAATTTTAAAATGTTTGATGATAATAATGTAAAAATGTTTAGATTTCTAATTATTTTATATTAGACAATATATAATATTAGGGGATTTTTAAGGTAAAAAAAATTATACTATAAAATTTAGGCAAATTCATTTTAGAAAAATAGAAATTGGAGAATATTTTTTTTGGAAAAAACATGGAATATTATTACACATGTGAATATTATCCCCTAAATTTTTCCTTGAATTCAATATAAACTCTAACATTCACTCAATTAACCTAAGGACCATTTGAAACTTAATGACACAGATAGAGGTCTTGGCTAGAGACATGTTTTGATGTTTTTAAATGTAGGAGCCTTCGTTTCTTTGTTAGCGTTACATTTCGAGGGTGATATCCCGTTCCATGTACATAAGTGTATAGGACTATTTCCATGTACCTTTAGGTATATTGGATGGCACTCCATGCATGAAAATTATATGGGAACTCTCTCATCGTATAGTTACACATTAGACAACACTACTATGGATTGCGCTTCCACGTACCTTCAAGTATATTTTGGAAGTCCACACTAGGTTGTTATCCCCCCATAGGTAACCAAGTTGGTCGCCTTTTATACTTTGATACGACGAACACAACATTCAAGAAGATTTCCTTCCCATACGTAAATCATTTATTTCCCAAGGTGGTATATTGCAATTCATGATTACTTGGTAAACCCTTCTACCTAGTTACTCCTTTTTTTATTTTGTGTCTTTAATTTATAAACTCAATTAATTGACCGTGGAATAACATCCTCACCATGGAACAACTCCTTAGTGGATCCTAGGTTGAGACTAATGGCAACAGTTCCAGAGTCTACCAGTAAAGCAAACCCCTCTGTCAGGAATCCTAGTCCTTTTCATCCTTTTGGAAATATTGGTGCTCATTATATGGAAACATTGTCCTTGGGCCTGGATTTACCATTGGTTTACCATTTTGGTTATTTCCAACCTCCTTTGCTCCGAATGTCCAAACTACTTCTCAACCAAGTAGTCCTTGGCCTATATAAGTTGATCATAAAATTAACCCTTTTTCTTCTTCACCTGCTGTTTATTTATCCCTTTATTACTCTTCTCCTCGTGAAAGTCTTGATTCTAGTAACCAGGAAGCTAATAAGAAGAAGAAAAAAATGAAGAATAATAAGAAAATCAAGTAGGGGGGCAACCAACCAACCATTTCTACTAACAAAACCATTATGAAGAAACTTTACAATCAACCCCACAAAGTTAAATTCCCTTGCAAGGTATGTAAGGGTGACCACCTTCTTAGATATTGTCTTGGTATTACCAAGGTATTAGAAATGTGGTCCATAGGCTCACATCAACCTTTGTCGTCAGCTTCTGGAGATCATGCTGGTGACAAACCATCACCTAGTGATCATAAGGTTCACGAGGAAAAGGGTAAAGTTAAGTTTCCTTGTAGGTTATGTGAAGGGAATCATCCTATTCACCTTTTTCATAATATTGATGAAGCCGAAAATGTTTTGGAAAACCTTACAGCTTCTTAGTCTCGTCTTTCGTTCGGTTATCGAAATATTTCTCCAAATCCTCCACTAGTTGATGAAATGATTAATCAGAATCTGTCTCCAATCAATCCCACTCTATCTGAATGTGAATCTCATGAGATCATTCCTGACCAACCATTGGTTGAGAAAATGGTTGAATTGATTCCACCTTCAATTGATCATACGTTTCCCATAGAGAGTGACTCTCATACAACTCAGGTTCTTCTCATTTATTCAAGTTCCAATGAACCGAGGGGAAATCCTCTCATTCCCACGACACAAGGGGGAAATCCTCCCATCCCCACGACACAAGGGGGAAATCCTCCCGTTCTCATGGTACAAGGGAGAAATTATTCCTTTCCCATAGCAAAAGGGGGTATTTCTCCTATTCCCATGATACCTCCTCCAAGTAGTATGGTCAATTCCTTTGATTGGAGTCGACTGGTAGGATATCGTCTTCCTCCTTACGTTCCCTTCTAGATCATAGTACAGGCTTATAATATGGTCATATCTAGCACAATCAAAGAGGAAGGCACATCTATTAGTGTTATGTCCTCAACTGCATGGAAATTTTTCTTTTCTCCGTAGCTTGTGCTCGTTACCCAAAATATGTTGGCCTTTAACAGAGGAACCATTCAATTATAAAGGATCCTTCCTCAGTTTCCTATTACATTTGGAGGAAATACTTTCTATATCGTTGTGATGGTATGCCAAGGCCCTTTAGATTTTAATTTACTCCTTGGGTGTGACTATGTTTATGACATGGGAGCTCTTGTCTCTTCACTCTTTTGTGTGATGTGTTTCTTGCATGAAGGAAGAATCATCACCATTGACCAGCTTTCATTCGTTGGTCCTAATTTGAATCACAATAAACCGGTTTCCCTAAATGGCCCTTATATGCAAGTGGTATCTCCCCTGCCATAGGTTAGTTATGTGGAAACTTGTTCCATGCCCACGTCTACTGATCATCAAGTAGGTGATGTACTACATCATATATTGGGATCACTGGAGCCTGATCTTTCTTTTGGATCCATTAGGGGAATTTTGAGGTCTAAAATGGGCCTCCTAAGGAAATAATATAATAATAGCTAAACTAATAAAATAATATTTGTGAATTTGAAATTCATTTTTTTTCACCACAATCCATGTAACCATAGTTAAATTCAATTCAAAATTTGTACCAAATTAAAACTAATAAAAAAATTGTATTGATGTGACTATAAATAAGAATGAAATTTTCAAGAAAAAATCATTATCATTGAAGAACTAATGCATTTCTCCTTTGTACTTAAATAACTTAAAATAAAATATAAATATAAATTTATAAATTCTTAATTATATTATATGCCATTAATTAAAATTTATATTATAAATTGTATAATAACATGTAATTAATATACTATATAAAATTAATATAATAAATGTATAGGGATATGCATTGTTTCTTTCAAGAAATATGAAATGACAATAATATATTTTTATTCAAAAAATGTGAATTGGCATTTATTATAAGTAGTTTACTTTGACTTTAAAAGTACTTAGAGCACTACCATGGTTAGCCATGAATTTTTATCCACCATTGAGAATGTGACAAGTAAGTACCTTTAACTCAAGCAATGCCACCTCAACCATTAGGGATGATGTCATCCCCTAAAAAGTGATTGATTCTCATAAACTGAATTTTGATTGTACATTTTTCTTAGGAGGCCCATTTTAGATCTCAAAATTCCCCTAATGATGGGTCTCCTAAGGAAATAATAAAATAATAGTTAAACCAATAAAATAATATTTATGAATTTGAAATCCACTTTTTTCACCACAATCCATGTAACCATAGTTAAATTCAATTCAAAAGTTGTACCAAAATAAAATTAATAAAAAACTTGTATTAATGTGACTATAAATAAGAATGAGCTTTTCAAGAAAAAGTCATTATCATTGAACAACTAATGCATTTGTCCTTTGTACTTAAATAACTTACAATAAAATATAAATATAAATTTATAAATTCTTAATTATTATATGCTATTAATTAAAATTTATATTATTTAAATTGTATAATAACATGTAATTAATATACTATATAAAAATAATATAATATAATAAATGTATAGGGATATGCATTGTTTCTTTCAAGAAATATGAAATGAAAATAATATATCTTTATTCAAAAAGTGTGAAATGACATTTATTATGAGTACTTTACTTTGAATTTAAAAGTACTTAGAGTACTACCATGGTTAACCATGAATTTTTATCCACCATTGAGAATGTGACAAGTAAGTACCTTTAACTCAATCAATGCCACCTCAACCATTAGGGATGATGTCATCCCCTAAAATGTGATTGGTTCTGATAAAGTGAATTTTGATTGTACATTTTTCTTAGGAGGCCCATTTTAGACCTCAAAATTCTCCTAATGCCTTGACACGTATCCTTTCCAGAGCTTTTTTCTCTCTTCTGATGAGAACCTCATGGAAGCCATGGCCTCTTGCATGTCATGATCAAAGTGTCAGAGTGGAGTTCCTTTTATTTTGTCGAGATCATTAAAAAATGAAACAAGGTGTCATGCGCAGAGTTCTTTTCCCTTGTCAAGCTCGTTAAAAAATGAAAAAGACCCCCTTTCAATTGGAGTCTTAGATTAGATATCGTAAATTCCTAGTCAAGTCTTTCACTTGATCTCGTAAATGAAACTTCATATTATCCACCTATTAGTGACCAACAATCTACTTAGGTGAATGAAATGAAGCTTTGGGGGCATGTGCCTAGAATTGCGTTATTATGTGAGGGGGCATGAAAACCAATCTCAGGCATAGTTTTCATTTGCTTCAATCTTGTGTAAAAATTAAACTACTCTCAAGCATGGTTTTTCCTTGTTTCAAGCTTGTGTAAGAATGAAAACATTTTTATTCTATCCCCTATGATTCCCATTTTTTATTATCCTTTTCTGCTATATGAGCCTTTTTTGTCTCATTCCATCGTCACTATCTGCTTGGTCAATCATATCTTTTCACTTGGTTGTTTAACCCTTGCTAGGGGAACCGCTGCGATGAGTGGTATTATTAGCTTTCCTTTTGACCTCTATGTGTTTTGAGTAGTTACATCATGATCGAAACCATTTTCTACCCTTTATACCACTCATTCCTCCAAGTGGATTTCTCTTTCAATCCTTTTCAGACTCCCAAAATATGAAAAGATTGTCGAGGACTTGTATTTTTGAATTGGTTAAAGTAAATGAAAAGATGTCTGTCCAGTATAAGTTTAACCCTTTTTCAAACTAAGATAAAATATTTATGAAAAATGCATACCTTAGTCAAACATGGCTAAGAGGTTCTCCTTAGTATCATTTTCTGTCTTTTTGAACTCAAGAGCCAATTTGATGAAAATGAACCTTAAGAGTTTTCTTTTCTACCTCTTTTTCAAACTCTACAAACATGAAAAAGAAGTTATGCCTCCACTAGACTTGTAAAAGCATCAAACAACGTTGGAATCGTTGATCATGATGAGACCGAACCACTCCTGCTCAAGGTTTGTTAAAAATACTCAGAGGGATTCATCCGAAGGATGAACTTAAAAATCAAGCATATGTTATCCTCCTCAAGCTTATCAAAAATAAAGAGGGACTGACCATAAATGGTTGGGGAAATTTGGAAAACATGATACTTAACCTATTAATGGCAGTGAGTCACTCTTGAACATGGCACTCTTTTACTTCATCTCCATGACTATTGGGTTGGGAAATATGCTTGCCTCATTGGTTCATCATACCATGTCAAAGCCTCCATATTCAATTTTTGGTCAATGATGCCAACTCCATAAAGTGTTGCCAATGTGTTTAAGAGAAGTCTTTCAATTGATATATGCTACGATACTCATAAGCCTTTATTTCATGTCTGTCGTTCCTAAATCAACTCTTCATCAACACATTTTGTCTCAAATCTTGATACCCGTTTCATGTCGTTGATGGGGGATACATCAAGGCACTCCTACGATGGGTTGTTTCCTGTTGAAATCAGCTCATTATCCAGGAAGTTGAATTAGAAACTCCCTTCGGTACCTTGGAGCTTGCATACATCAAAGGAAAGTTTCCTTGTTCTCGACGACATGTCTTCATTATTGACCTTCAACCAAAATATTGTGTGTGGTGTTCAACTTCTGCTACTTTATTCACACCACATATATTGTACTATGGTACCTTGAGAGACATTTACATCATTGGTGGTTTCTCTCGTGTTTGTTAATGAATTACATCATTGGCCGGTAATCATACGGTGTCTACCATGTTCGAATCCAAATCATTTGTTCGCATGGTTAGACTTGTACATTGAGCGATCGAGTGAATGAGATAAAAGACCTTGGATCTAGTTTCATCGATCCAGGCTACGATTTCAGGATTAATACAATATTACAAAGTATGATGGATTTGATCATACATATAGTCATCCGAGCATGGGTCCATACTCTATCATCAGTGGATGAGATTTCTCGATCATTGTGTTAGCCATCAGTAAATTTTGTCACAAGAAATGATGGCTAAATATGTTCTTAAGCCTTCAAGAAGCAATCTTCATGGAAAACTGCTACTTCTTGAAGTCTCTCTGTGTTCTTTATCCTCAAGAAATTCATTTCATTGATAGTCTTCATTCCAAAATCCCCCCATATCACTCATTTTCCCCCCTTTACTTATCGTTCATTCCTTCTAAAAAGAACCGCCTTATTTACCCTTTTTATCGCTAAACCCTTTAAACCTATAAAAACCCCTTTTTATTCCTATTGGAACTCTAAAAAAGGCCTAAAAACCTCCCTTTTTGGCCTATTTCTAACCTTTTTTTATATATAGGCTTTAAGCCCCCTTGGCTTAAGCACCCTTCCCTTTCTCCACCATAAAACCCTACGCCCGTGACCAGGTGCTAGCCCTCAGTCCTTTCTTCTTAGCCCCGGTCCTCCTTTCTTCCACGGGACCGCATCCCCGCCTTTGCTCTTAGCCCCTTTCCCTTTTATCACTCGCTCCACTGTTTTATTTTCCTGAGCAATCTTAAGTCGATCTATCTGATTCGACGGCGCTCATTCCCTCCTCCCATTGAACCACCCTCCCAACCACCAAACTTATTCATCCCTCTGGATTGATCGCAACCGTTGATCCTTAAAGATCTGACGGTTCCCGCGGATCTTACCACTTCAACCCCGCCGATTAACATTTCACTACCCAACAATTTTTCTTATGTCAAATCCGACCCCAACGCATTTTACCACTGCTCAACTCTCCGCCATCACGCTTGCTTACCACCGTTGATCTGCATCCCCGCAGATCGGATGACTGACGCATTCCATTCCACCAAACCCCTCCAACGTGCATCTCGCACGTGAAACAGGTGATATTGGGGTGTCATAACCTGTATGGAATCGTGTTCGATTTGCGCAAAACCACAAACCACCCAACCTCTGCGCGAATACCATTCGTGGTTTTCCAAAACCGCCTCCACTATTTCGCGCCAATATTCAAATGTAAACCCTGTTTTTGCGGTTCCGCCTATGGGATTTTAAAGTGTCAAAGTCAAATTCTGTCATTTCAAAGAGTCTTCAAGCAAAATTTGATCACTAGGCATTAGGTCTAGGGTTGGTTTTCACTCTTTTCAAATTTGTCCAAATGTCAGTCCATGTCACCATTCAGCTCAGTGTACCAACATTCAGAGAGTTGTCATCATCATGTCAAGTTCCATTGGGTCATTCTACATCTCGTTCATGCTTCAGTTGTGCCTAGGTAAGGTCCATTTCCCTCTCCTAGGGTTTTGGAGGTAATTCCTCTTGGATGGTCAAATCATCGGAAAAACTTATATCTTGATGTTCAAACACCTTCCCCTATCCTTAATATACCTCATTAAACACTTCCCATCACTGAGATCCCTCAAATTCCTCATTTTCCCACAAACCCTAGTTTCTTGCCAAAACTTGGCAATTTTCTAGGCTAGGCCTGTGTTTCGCCCTTTTGGACCCTTTCCCCTCACTCAATATCTGTGATTCCACTTTCCCCTACTTCCTAACATCCCTCCCTACTTCCCAAAATTTCCCCAAGAATTTAGAAGCCCCTTACCCCCTTCGTTTCGCTCCATTTCGACAAAATTCCTTGTTTCACACATCGGGGTAAGTTTCACTCAAAAGATGTTTCAGAGCAATCAAAGATGATTTTTGGAAAACTGAGAGAGGTTTTTGTCCACAACATCCCAAGGAAGAAAAACCTCCTTCACTTTTTACACAGGTATCATGGTTTTAGAGAAATGTCAAAAATATCGTTTCCTCAGGAGAATTGAATGCACCTCTGGAGTGACCTTGGGAAAATCAAGTTTTCTCCTAGCATGTTTGGCAAAATGACTTGCTTGATGAGTCAAATGATAACTATAGAGAAAGAAATTTCCAATGAGCTATCATGAGCTCAATTTGGAGTTGAGGAAGACCTTCAAAAGTTGATTGCAACAGCGCTCTGCCTTGAGGCAGCCTCATTCTGCTCATTTTGACTAGTGTTGGGAGATTTGATTTTTGACAGGGTAAATTGAATCCAAATTGCATAATTCCACTTGTGTTGGAACGTAGACTCCAATATCTTTCCAACGAGCTATCACACGCCCGATTTGGACACCGGGAAGGCCTCCAAAAGCTTTCTGCAAAATGCACTATGTGGCAAGAGGGAACAGGAGCGACCCACGTGGGCAGAGCGACCCACCTGGGCATTTTTCATAGTGTAAATTTGCACAGGAGCGACCCACCTGGGCAGAGCGACCCACTCATCAACATAGGTCCAAAAAATCATTTTGAGCGCCCAGTCTTGTTTGGGATTGCTTCAACTGGCCTTCAAACAGGTTTCTATCAATTGCTTGATGTTTTTGAATGCATTGGTGGCATCATTGGTGGTTTCAAACGTTTCAAACAGAGGATTTAAACCCCACAGTCATAGCATGATCGTTTTCAGGGTTTTAAAATGAAAATGAATGGTTGCATGAGTTTGTTTTCTATCTTATATCAGTGACACATCCATCCTTGCATATAATATCAAAACCATATTGTTCTCATGCCCATTATGCCATTGTGACCATTGCTATTATTATACCATGTTTAAAACCTTTGTTCCATGGTGACTGTGGTTGTACTATGTCTCACTGCCCAATGTAAAAACATTCTCATGACTTTGTTTCAAACTGCCCATTGACACCTTTGTTGTTATTACTCATAGACAAAAACATTCTATTGATGCCATGCTCTCCTTTGATAAGATTTGTTCAATATTTTGAAAGTTTCCCGCTCCCTTTGATCAAAATTTCACTTGCATTTAAACACAGAGATTGTGCTTCTTTTCCAATCCATTTAAAACAGAGATATTATCATGGTTTGCTTCCTTATGGTGTTTTGACGGTGGGGATATTTGTTGGGTGTTTGAAACATACATTATAACTTTGCCTTCACTGCATCTATATCAGTATACATATTGCACATATCTTGTTCAAAGCCATGTCAGAGACAGAGTCAGAGTATGAGCAGGAGTCGGACAGTGACTCAATCGTTGAGGTTGATGTACTGAGATGGAGCATAGCAGTGCGCCAGTAGTGGTAGCATATCAGAGAGGCCACAGAGCTTTGTTTGCAGCATCACGAAGAGTACTATCTCCACATGGGGTGGAAGGGGTCTCTTTGACTTCATCAGCAGCGCGAGTACTATCTCCACATGGCGTGGAAGGGGTCTCGCCTTCTTCATCAGCGTAGGTACATTCACAGGATCATGATGGAGACAAAGACACCAAGGTCCCATTTCTCATTTTCAACAGGTTGAACACTCACATTGCTACATCATGACTGACAACAACACATCATACAACCGAGACAGTGTTTTCATCACAGGGGCTGCATGCACTAGGAAAGCACTAAAATGGCGAAAAAGGCCTGATCCACTCCGGATTTTGACCGAGGCTTCATTTACTGAGCAAGATACATGATGGAGGGTCTTCGCTCCGAATTTGAGCAAATTCGGAGAAAATTTTGTCATTTTGAAATTTTTTGGTCTAAAAACAGGGTTTTCAGTTACGTGGGTCGCGCGCTCATGCGCTCACTTTTTTTTGGGACACTTGCTGGAGGAAAATTTTACATTTTTGGATTTTTCATGGTTAATTGTGCATCCTCTGAAGTCAACTTAGCATTTCAACAAAATCTGGATGGTCAAACAGCTCAAAAACACCATGAAAATCACCTTGCTGCCACCTTTTGCACCAGCAGGAAGTACCTCTGGGAGAATGAGGTTTTGGAGGGTCAAATCAACTCCAAATTCAGAAATTCCACTTGTTTTGGAAAGTAGACATCCAGGGCTTTCCAACGAGCTATCATGAGCTCAATTTGGATGTCGGGAGCTACCTCAAAATCAGCCTGGAACATGAGCGACCCACGCAGTTCAGGAGCGACCCACCTAGAGATTTTTCTGAGTTTTCAGCTGCCAGCTCAGTATTTCGCCTATTATGGACCAGTTTTGCTTGGGTATGCTTTTGATGACTATTTCAGTGGCTTTTTAATAGAATTTGTGAACCTTTTTGTATCATGAATTTGGAAAGTAATAAGGAACCATAACAAAACATGTGAGAATTGATATGCAAGACTTAGCCACTGATAATGGTTATTTTCTGTACAGGAAAAGGAGAAAACGAGGAATTTCCGTTCCAAAGGAAAGGACAAAGTCGAGATAACTGCTGTCCCTCTGAACGAGAACCGAATGCAAACAAGGCTAAATAGATTACAGCAAATCGGCTCGGAAAAGAAGGAGAAGACACCAGCTCGGCGCCAAAGAAAGGAAAGGATGAAGAATTAACAGTTTGGCGAATCCCTCAGGATCTTCGATCCTGAGGGATCGCTGCTTTATTTATCATGTTACTTGGACATCTCCGCCATCACCTTTATATAAAGGGACAACACTGTTAGCTTGATAGATAGGATACGCTTTTATGTAATTTTCTGTAAAACATCAACTTTGATTATTGAGTCTCGTTGAGAACTGGTTCAATGTATTTTTGACCGATGCATTAATAAAAGCTTGGTGATTATTTCATCTCTGCGTCTGGATTAACTTAAAGCGGTGTATCCTTGGAGGCTAAGGGCCCGGCCCCGAAGGACACTTGCTTCTGTACCATTACGACTTGACTTTTGTGTGGTTTGTTTATCATTGTTATTTGGTAATTTGATATGCTTTATAAGTTCATATTACATGCTTTGTTAAAGATTGAATCATTGAGGTTTTTTACAGATAGAATCGTGTGTTGACTCCGCATCAAGTTATTAATCCTTTCAAGAGTTAATTGCATGTTCTTACTGTTTTGTTACAGAGCTGTTATACTAAACGTTCGTGTTGTGCGCGTTTCTGATTTATCAGTACTGTTCCATAATTCATTAATAGTTATTGCTGTTCCATTAGTGTGATTTGTGTGAATTGCTTTTAGAGTGAAAGAATGTTATTTGATTGCAAAGAATGCATTTGAGTTAATAGATTAAGTTTGGTTACAACCTGCGGGACTTAGTTATTCAATTGCTGTTCCATTTTAGACTTGCTGTTCTATTTCAGAATTGTTGTTCAATCCTTTATTTGCTTTGCTATTCCAT
>JAXQQM020069398.1:0-115423 GCA_034641835.2 Pinus albicaulis | reverse complement strand
TGTCGCATCACCCTGATGCTGATTAGCCCTCCGTCCTATCTCCCTTGGTCATATTATCTCCCATGCGCCTAGAGGCCCCGCAGACGGGCGCCAAACCATATCGAAAATTAATATTTCGCCCCCCCCCACACTATAAACCTTTGTTATATAAAATTGTTGGTTTTTTATTATATCCTATAGTTTCCGCTGGTGCAAAATTATAGTCAATCTCCACCGTCGATCTGATCTGCAGATCGACGGCGCGCAATCCATCGCCACGGTGGTCCCCACCAGCCACTCACTATTTCAAAACCGGGCGGAATCCATTGCACCGCTTTCAAGCGGAGGGCGGTTTTTTCCCGGTCGGCAGTGATTCCATTCACCACCCAACGCGTGGCCTTGAGCACTGTTCAAAAACCGCCGCTCAGCGCACGTTAAAATTCGGACATGGACCTGGCACAATATTGATGTCCACCGTCCGATCTGGGGCCGCTCACCGGACGGTAGTCGCTCTCCGAAGATACCCGTGCGATAAATCGGGGTACGACACAGTGTTAAAAGCATCTCCACCGTCGATCTGATCTGCAGATCGACGACCTAAAAATCAATGCCCTGATTCCTCGTCCAGTCAGCAAATCCGGACCCGGGAACTTTATTCGGTATGGTTTTATTAAAAAGTTTTGAAGTCTGGGTGTGTTTCTAAGGTTATTGGCGCCTTTTTCTCTGCCGTTGATCGCTTGGGCCACTCTCATCCGACGGCCCACGATCGTCCCAATTCCCGATCTTGATTTTTGATCATTTTTTCCTGAAACAGAGGTTTTTACCCATTTCTCTGTTTTTCCAGAAATTGACTCCTCCGCTTTGACTTTTCACCTCCGCTCTCGACCATCGATCTCTACATGATCGATGGCTCCAATTTAATTCTTCCTCCCTTTCTTTTTGACCTCCTCTAAATCAATCTCGATCATTGGATGATGCCATCCAACAGCCACGCTCCCGCCACATGTCCTCTGAAGAAATATAACCTATACATGCAGGATTTCTTAACATTATTTGTATTTTGCAGGGTTCCAATGGTTTTTCCGCTATGTCTGAAGAAAATTCAGAGGCAGAAGGTGACGATCCTCCCGCCTTCGATTCACCAGAGGATACCATTCGCAGGAAGTAGCTCCACATTTCATCAATGATTCATGAAGCATTGAAGCCATATCATCCCTGCGCAACCCTGCACACCAGCAAAACATAGGAAAGCAGGCACAGTTAGAGAGTATCAGTGCCGAAGACAAATATATCAGAACAGAAGATTGAAGACAGATTTTTGGGGATTACGTCTAAGATGGTTTATCAAAATCCTAATCCCCAAATTAAAACACAGTTAAAAGAAAAATCATAAAATTTCATCAGCCAGAAAGCCTGCACCACCACAGCTGAGGCAAATTGATCCCTCTAGCTACCACGATGCCACCTGTGCCTCAAAGCATTCATATCCGAGGCTGGAGTTATTGATCTGGATCAGATATTTGTCTCAAGCGCAGCCAGAGGATAAATTCTGCAGACAAACTAATGACAAAATATCAGCAGAGTAACTTTGACATCACACAGAGCCTCAAAGGTCAAAAAGAGCTCCCACCGAGCTTAAATCTTTATGTAAACCATTTAATACAGAAGACACCTGTGTAAGTTTCTTCGTTGAGCCCCCCAAAGGCTGAGGAACCATTAAGTCTATATTAATTATCTTTAGAGATATTTTATCAGATCTCACCTCCTCATTCTTCTATATATACTAATACAGAAGATGAGTGAGGGGTTGGTTGATGTAGTTGCTGATCATTGTAATGTAATTGAGCTTGAGACTTCTATCTGTAAATAGTGTTCACTGGCCCTTGGAGCTCTGCTTGTGATAGATAAGTTAGGCTGAGATGAGTAGATGATTGCTAAACTAAAGCATTGGACTTAAAGCTGTAACTGGTTTGGAGCATCAATACAAGCTAATTTATGGGATCCTGGTCTATGATGACGGTGATGTTTTTCTCATTGTAATTTGTTATTTTGTTTCTTTTTTCACTGTGTTTCATCTCCTATTATAAAGAACAACATGCATGGAGTTAGGACCTACTGTATATCAGTACCCTTCTCTGATTGAAAATATTTATCTTCATGTTTTCTTCCAATCTGTGCTATTTGGGAATGATTCAATTCAGTTTAAGCATAGGAATGCTGGCGTTCCCTCATCTTATTGTCTTAGTTGAATATTATTCTTAAATTTTGTGTTCAGTACTGGTTAAGTAGAGATGAACTAAGGAAGATATGGTGTGCCCTGGTCCTAGTTTTATCCCCAAAGACTGTCTGAATGTTTCCCTTGGAATGCGTTGAAAGCTGGCTAGTTTAGAAGTACTTACTAGATCTTAGACCATCCTTTGTTATCATTAGTGTTTCCCCCTATTTTTATGTGTTTTCTATTGAAAGTGTATTAAAGGCTGGCTAGTTTAAAAGTACTTACCAGATCCTAGTTTACTTTCATGTCTTTCTTAAGTGTATGTCAAAAGCTGGCTAGTTTAAAAGTACTTACCAGATCTTAGGCTGCTCTTTGTTTCTTCATATGTTTTCCTTCCCCTTCTTTTTGTTAATTTCATTCCATAAATCAAACCTTAAAGAGATCCTTAGACATAGATGACTTGCCCCATGGACCACTCTTGCCTCTTGCTGCTTCAATTAAACCCTATTATGACTCCATAGCCCAATGGACTAAAATCTACAGTTATCTTTCTTCCTGGCCAAAGCTTAGTCTATTCGCTTGCAACTTCACACCTTTGAAACTCTTTGCATTTATAACTCTCCACCTCAGATAGTAATCATGCTCAACCATCCAAAAAACAAACAAAACCCTTGGCCTTCATAACTAGCCTAAT
The DNA here is from genome assembly GCA_034641835.2 of Pinus albicaulis. Lineage (NCBI taxonomy): Eukaryota > Viridiplantae > Streptophyta > Pinopsida > Pinales > Pinaceae > Pinus > Pinus albicaulis. Next base: position 112,535 of record JAXQQM020069398.1, on the reverse strand, counting down.
ATCATTACCCAAAACTTCAAAGACAAATCCATCTTTGCACTCATTGGAGAGATCCCTCTCCGAATTCAGGAGGGCTAGATCCTAGAATCCTAAAGTGGTTGAAACGATGTTTCTCCCTGTGATCGGACTTTGCCAATCTTGCTGATTACAGGGAGCTAACACATGTCATCCATCTTAAATTCCATGCCAGCTTCCATGCCATCTATCTTAACTTCCATGCCATTCTTCAAACCATCCGTCTTAGATTCCACACCTTTCTTCAAACCATCCATCTTAGTTTCCATGCCTTTCTTTAAAACTTCCATGTCATTTTTTGTTGCTCTTTGCGAGAGCGAAATTTGTTGCACTTGCTCTTGTAAATTTGATATGTCATGTTGCCATTCTTCATCTTCATGAGTCATAGTAGAGCCTTCTAAAGGCTTAATGGGTGTTGAATTATTTTTAGGGGCCATTTTAGAATCTAATACTGATATATATTCTACAATATGCCCTTGGAATCAAATCAACTTGATTCTTCAAACAAGACTTATGTAATTCGAGAAAAAAAAATACACACCTTTTACTTGCTTTTGAGGAGCTCTATATTGAAATTGAATTATCTCTGTAATTGTAGATCCTCAATATGTGAAATTTTTCCTTGTAGTAGCCCTCTGAAGATTCTTTCAAAGGTTGTAGGTCTAACCTGATTTGGATTCTTCAAGGAAAAGTTATGTCCAATCTCCCACAATGACCTAATTATGGACTGGTTCAGTAGAGCGAACTTGTACGAATTTCCACGTGTCATTGTTTCCTCCTTTGGCTCTGAAATTGACAGAAAATAAACTATAGTCTGTGTACTTGTGGCCAATTTTTACAGCATTCCAATCCAATGCTCAGAGAGAGAGAGTTATGAAGATTTTCCCACGATAACCTCTTTGAGATGAAATTCGGGAGCTTGAAAAAGACCTAACTTCCACAGATCATATCTCCGAAAATATTGCAAACCAAGCTCTAAAATTTTGCGAGGATGTTCCTCAGGATTTCGGCTTCGCTCTTTAAAAATTTCAGCTTCTGAAACTTCATAGAAAAAACGTTATTGTGAAAATTTTGCGATGACCTATTTAGGTTAAATTCAGGAGCCTACAAAAAGCCCTAACTTCGACAGATCATATCTCAGAAAATATTATGAACCAAGCTCTGAAATTTTGCGAAGATGTTCCTCTAGATTTTTGCTTCGCACTCTAAAAATTTCAGCTTCTGAACCTTGTTAGAAAGAAAGTTATAGCGAAAATTCCACGATGACCAGTTTGGAGCAATGAAAACCCTAGAATCCAAAGCTCTGATACCAAATGTTGTGAAACCAGCTCCAAAAATAGAAGAAAAGAGATATCAATGCCTTATAAATAAGCCACTTCCGGGGGGAAACCTCCAATACATTACATGAATGAACAATTCTTGAATGATACAAATTACAAAACCTCCTTTCTATATATAGGATTCCATGGGGCCACAATGTAATCCTAGTGGGGCCACAATGTAATCCTAGCCGACCTAACAATAATAATTTAAGGGCACAATAATAACAATATGGGGGTTATAGGGGTACAATAATAACAATAAGGGGGTTACACTAACAACAATAAGGGACTATGCTAGTAATATAGGGACCTAACATTGATGTACAACATTTTTATTCTGTAACAGGGGTAAAGATGTATTAACAAGTGGTAATGAAGTGGGTGTAACAGGTTGAACCGGTTGATACGAGTGTACAACCATTTTTGGTTGGATAGGCAGAGTGGGCTGCCATTGACAGAAATTCGTTTCAACATTAGATTGACCAAAAAGTGACGGAGTACTGTCATATTAGGTGACCAAAGGTTTCCCCTTAGCATGAGGAGGATAATAAGATGGAAAATATTTCTCTCCAAATGCTGGGAGTCCAATTGATATAGTACTTGAAGGAATTGACCCAGAAGGACCAGCTTTATATTGCCCCGATGATGTGTATAATGAATCAAGTCGTTCAGTACCTACGATAGGATTACTAGTTAAAATACCAATGATGACATTGGTAAAGTCCATGGATTTGAAGATGCAGCAGAGAAAATTCCAGATAATGTTTTGTAACCTGATGGGACCATAGGGCCACCATGAAAATATGACTCTAATGAAGTTGTAAACATCAACGAAGTAGCTAGGGCAGGAGCTGACGTAATTGGAACAGATGGCCCAACCGAAGATGTTGGTTCAGTCATGGTTACTTGACCAAATGTATACCCTTTTGAATCGACGGGAATTAGAAAAGGAGTAGGATCAACAAAAGAAAATGGTGTCGATTGAGAAAAAGACTCGTATAGGTAAATTTCCTCCCCAAAATGGGTTGGAGTTAAAGGTGTATTGTCTTGTGGGATCTTCAATCGCAATTAAACCAGGTGGAAGTATTTCACCATCAGGCCCAAAGTATATTTCAGGCGGTTGACTGTGTGATATAGGAGTTTCAATGGCTACAAAAATTTGTGGGATGACCAAGGTAGGAACAACTTCCAGTTGTTCGACTTCAGGATTCAGATGTTCTGGCAAAGAAGAGATAGGATCTGGATCAATTTCTGGTTGAAAAACGTCGGGTCCAGAAGGTATGGTCTCACTGATTGGATGGATCGTGACCACGGGTAGCTGTGAAGACTCCATTTTGAAAATAGTAAACGAACCGGGATGTGTAGAAACAACTTGAGCTAAATTTGGTTTATGGGAAAATTATGTTTCACCAGAGGTACAAATTGTACTTGATTCAGCAGATCGTGATCGCCTTCGCCTACTAGAAGTAACTTCTGGTGGTAAAGGTGGTTTTAACGCTAGTCTACGCGAACAATGGGGGAAAGGATTTTGTTATTCCACGATTACTGATTTATTTTAACCAAAAACAAATAAACAAAATAAAATGGTAATGCTAGGCAAAATGGTTTACCAAGAAACTGTGAACTGCAGAATACCTCCTGGAAAACCAAGAAGTACGGGCAGGAAATCTCCTCGAATGCTGTGTTTGGTGTATCAAAATTTACAAGGCGGCTGACTCGGTTAACTATGGATAGATAGCACCTAAAATTTTTCCTCCCAAATATACCCAAAGGTACGTGGAGGCCCAAGCTCGTATTAGCACTGTCTGATGCGAAACCGCACAGTGAGAGCACCCCTTTATAATTATCGTATTGTAACACCACCCGATATACCCGAAAGTACGTGGATGAGCTATGATATACTTACGTACGTGGAGTGAGGTATCACACTCGGAATGTGTCGCAGACAAGTTAACGACAACTGCTATGTTTTACGACGCCGAAATACGTCTCTAGCATAGACTTTCTAAATGTTATCGTTATGGTTCCAATGCTTTGTTAGGTAAATTGAGATTAATTTTATGTTGATATTGCTTAACAATTTTCCTTTCAAAGGTTCACCGCGATGATGTATTGGAAAATTCCTAAAATGAAAACTAAGAATGATAAGAAATCTTTCACTTTTAGTTTCTTCAATGAAAATCCTAGCTACTAGAGGGAAAGTGCAATCAATTTGTGAGAAAACAAATCATAAAACACAAACTAAATGCATATTTCCTAATTGTTCCTTTTGCAAAACACACAAAATCCTACATGCAAATGGAAATTTTTCTTTTTAGTTCCCTTAATGTTATGAATGCAGAAAAGAAACTAAGTGCACTAAATCAACAAATCAAATGCCTTTTACTTTTGAGAAATGAGGAATGAAAACAAAAATTTCTCTTTTGAAGGAAAAATGAGGAATAAAACAACAATTTCTCCTATAAAGAAACGAAGATTTTATGACAATTTCCTTTTTCAAAAGTAAATGGATCTAATGCGACAATAAAAATACTTTGAAATAAACTTGCCAATGATAAAGAAAAATGATTTGAACAAACATTGAACAAATTTTCTTTCAAAGGAGGAAGAAATATATAGATTAACTGGTCAATAGGAGGTTAAATTTTTTCAAAACACAGCAGAAAACAAACTGAATCAACTTGTAAAGACAAATTCAAGGGAATTTGGATGGTTTCAGGAGGCAACACAGTCTCTAAGGGGAGGCAGTGCTCTGCAACGCATGCCTGAAAGGGATACAATGCTATGCAAAGCACTGTGTCCTGTCCAAGAGTGCGTTTGGCACAGTGTATAAGGAAAAATACCACTGTTTAACACACTTATTTTCAAATTAAGATTTGAAAAATTTTGATTTTTGTGAATAACAACTACTGGGTGGATAAATAAAGCAAATCAGAGGCTAAATCACCTACATCTAAGAGAAATTTTCCCCAGTGGAGTCGCCAATTTGTTGGACAAAATTGTGAATTACGGATAAAACATGCCTCCCTAGATAGGTGATAGTCTAGAACAACAGATTAAAAACTATACGACTACTTCTCCTATCTCAGAACAGACACACATGAAGGATTAGAGGCTTACTTGTAATCCAAGCGCTTCTAAATGGCTCCTTCTGTCGCTTCCGTTGTAGCTTCAAATTCAAGCAGTTTTGGGCAAAATGCTTCCTGCAAGAAAGAACACTAAAATAGCAGAAGATAGCAATAATACAGATGTCTATTCAAGTTAGTTAGCTAAATCAGTAAAGCATAAACCATATACCTCAAATAAGATCTTACAATATGGAAAATCAAAGCCAATATAGATGCATATAGGGAAAATTAAGGTGTATTCTTTATTGATGATAGAAGGAGAGGTTACAACCTAGTGACTGATTTGAAGTGACCCTTCCAGAAACATCCCTAGCCCCATCATGGTATAAATCTCTCCAGCAGCTATTACACAAATCTAACTCTCAATTGAAAATCCACCAACATTTCTCTACTCAAATTATTCCTTATCAAACACTCAGATCTGTGCTCAATTTATAGAGGAGCTGAAGGTTGTTTTGCAATCAATGACTTTCCAATGATATGCAAGACATGTTCCCCATCTTGTAGATTTCAAATGTACACTTGGATTCGAAGCTTGACACATGTGAACTCTTCTAGAAGGCACTGGCCAAGTGGAGATTCCGGAACAATGAGAATTTCGCTCCCAATGTGACCAATGCACCTGTGAATGTCGGGAAGTTCTTTGCAGAGCAGCCTTGCATGGGGCTACCTACATATGCAACGCACTAAGTCCCCTTAGAGGAAGTGTTGGTGAGCTCTCATATTCTATATAATAAACTTCAAACTTTGGAAACCTTTGCTTGATGAAAGTCATGCTTGATTTGTCTTTTTCTTGTCTTAGGGCATGTAGCAACTTGAAATGATAGGGAATGATAGACCCTTATTCATTGGTCTTGGAGATGATGCCCAGTTAACTAGGTCATTGGGAATGATGCCAACATTGACCTATAACAAACGGGAAAGATTAAAGCTAAAAACCCCAACTATAATATATTATGTATATCAATGGATCATGTAACAATCTCATACAAAGCTTAGTAAATCAAGCTCTTAGTACAAACAACAATCATTACACACTGTCATGCAGAAATTTGCATGTCTATGCACCAATTTCTTGCCTCTTGACAGCTTGCCTCCACTACGCAATCCATGCTGAAGAAGACCCCTGAATGAATTGGAATTGTCCTTGCCTTGGTTGCGCAATCCTCATTGGAATCTCCAATGTGTGTCATATGCATTGAATGTGTTGTATAAAATCAACCCCTACATTCAAATTCCAGCTAGGGTCCCCTTTTTCTTCCTTATCGTTGCCATTTCCCGAGCCGGAAATACATTAAAAAAAGGGCTAGAATCTGCTTTTAAAAGTTATATAAGGCCTAGCTCCTTTCTCCCCTAGCTCCACGCCTCCTTTCATCCATATAGCCAAGCGCTGCCCCTTAGAGCGTTTATTGCAAATCGCATGATCGCGCTGTCGCACTTTCCTCCCCATCGCAAAAGCGCAGTTTCCCGTTCATGTCATTTTCCGGCATCACATTTTTCATTTTTGAGATCCGCGCTCAACCAGTCACACCCCTCGCATAGCGTAGAACGCAGATTCTGGTTATTCCATCGCTCCCTCTATCGCATTTTCTCCACTTGCGAATTTGCGATGTGCGCTCTGGGTCCCACTTCCAAAGCCTTTGCTCCATTGTTTTAACACGTTTTTCTTCGTAACTCTCACGAAAGTTAATCTTTGAGTTTTAGTGCCGTTAGCATTGTTTCGCCATTTTTCGTCATCTACCCACGTGTCACCCGTTGTTCCTTCCACTATTCACATATTCTGTTTATGTGTTGCGTTTTAGTGTTTCTGTTTGATGTCTTTGCCCCTTGCACTTATCATCCTCTCTTTGTATTACCTCATTTTAACTTCCTATTTCTCTGCTGTTCCTCTGTGTTTTTTGCCACCCTGCGTCATCTCATCATCCTCTCAAATCTGTGCCACCACTTCCACTAACCTCACTACGTCCACTCTCTCTGTGATTAGTTTTATTCAACAGGCTTTTGTTTTTGCTTGTGGAAATGAAGTGGGCGGAAAGGATCCGGGAGTCACTATGATGTGACCTCTATCAAGGGAAGATATTCCAATCTATAGAGCCCTCCAGTGAAAATTAAAAAAGGCACATTTGGGCGGATGAAAACTTTAATGCAGCAGCAGATTATTAATGAAGGAGCGATGAATTCAGTGTCCGGCAGGAAAAAGGTTTCAAATTTAAATTCAAAACCTGTAGATCAAAAGTACCACGTAAAGAAGCAGGCGCCTCAAGGTTTTAATTGCCGCAGATCTTCCTCCTCCAGCAAAGAGCCGAATATCTACATATTTTATTATTTATGTCTTGTTTGTAAGCAGATTTTTATTCCCAGCATTCATTTCCGGAAATAAGTCGTAAAGTACAGTCATTTATGTTCTGTCATTCATAGTGTGGGCGCGAATGTTTTCCGCCATCTAGTTCAAAATAAGTCATTAAATGTTTCCATCCACCTCCTCCTCTAGAATTCTCTATCTCCTCTATAAAGGCTAGACAGAAAGACATTGTAAAGGTTCCAGATTTCTATCAGCAAACTGTGCAGTGAAAAGGCTTTTGTATACATTTTGTAATATCCCTGTATGAAGGTTCAGAGCTCGTAGGGTCTCAGTGAGGAGGAGTTATAACTGTAATGAGGATTCTGGTCTTTGGTATCTCACAGTATGTAATTTCTCTTATGTGTTAATACAATATCTCATTTCGTGCTATTTATCTTCTTGTATCATGTTCTAGAATGCGAGTGGATCACTAGTTTGCAGTAAGGATTCATCCTAGTTGGTGCCCTTTCTGGAATTAGTCAAGCGCTTTAAATAGGCCTAGTCATGATATACTGTTCCATGTTCATCTCTTCCATATTTTCTGCTATATTAGTTACTTGAGGAGGGTGCTTTTAAAACGCCATTGTCATATAAGGATTCATAAATCAATATGCCCTTATGTGGTTCTGTTGTGTATCTGGGTTTGGTCTCATGTTAACTAATATCTTCTCTATGTTTCCTCACTGCACTCACTTCCTGATATTTGATTTCTTTGATATATTATTTGAACTGGCCCTCTTTACAGTAAGCTGTCTCTTAACTGTCTGATGCCTTTGTATTGGAGTTTTACATGATGTCCCTACACTATTCTTATCTTTGTGTCAGCTTCTGAGAGAGTTTGGTCCCATTCAAAACTTATTTCCTTGTTTTACAAGAGATAGTAAGAGAGCTTTTGGATTGACAACCCAAGCTATATGAAGAGCTCCTTGCTATATTAAGATGTCCTAGGCACTGGTCTATGGCAACTATAGACTGTCTCTAGGGGGTGACAAAATTGTCCACAACATCTTTCTGGCGCCGTTGCCGGGGAACGAATTTAAGAATATCAGTTTCCCTGGGCCTCGACAAATTGTTTTCACTCTCTAATCAGGTGAGCACAGAGAGTTGAAGAGTTGCATATCCCTCACCTTGGCGACTCCACTGTTCTTTATTTGATAAATTTTATTGGTAGTCCTGGCTTCTCGAAAGCCACATTTGAGGTCAGATAAATCTCAGTCGAAAACACCTTACGTGTCTGACCCAGAGAAGATCATTCATAAAAGAGTTTAGAAGGAGAGGAAGTCAGTTCGTGCTGAAAACCCTGAATATTCCATTGAAGATTATCCGCCCTCTTCTTCTCAAGAGATCAGAACAGAAAGTCCCGAGTTTTACTCAGAAACTCCACGTAGAGGAAGTGTCTGGATTGAAGAAAAATCTCATCCTACTCCCGAGGCTGAGGAAATTAAAGAAGTCACAGAAGTAGCCGCTGTTAGTCGTGAATTATTCCCAGCTACGCCTCAGTCCTCCATATCATATTTTCCCATTGTTATTCATACTCCGCTTCCTCCTACTCCTCTCCCTTCATTTGTATCTCAGAATGTTGTACAACCCCCACCTCCCCCAATGGCTAATGTTCCTGCTTTTCTATTGAACAAATACGCTCCACTGGCCTTGCCCCAAGTGCTGAACGATATGCCACAGGATTATCTAAAGATTCTGCCAAGATTTAATGGTGAAAATGAAGTTGATGCTTAGAAACATCTTGAGACCTTCTGCTCTTTTGCAGAGAACTTAAATGTTGAACACCTTGATGTGGTCTTGAGATTGTTTGTGCAGTCTTTGGAAGGGGAAGCCAGAAAATGGTTCAAGACATTGGGGAACCGTTCAATAACCACCTGGGATATCATGGAGAATAATTTTCTCAGGAAGTGGGGAGAAAAGAAGGATCATGGTCAGTGTCTCACTGAGTTTAATACTATGAAGAAGAAACAGAATGAAGGGGTATCAGAGTTTATTAAAAGATTCAACAAGTTATATCTGAGCCTGCCTCCTGAAATGAAGCCCCATGAAGCTGCTGCCAAGATAATTTTTATAGCAGCCTTTGATTTTGACTTTGGATTCTCCTTGAGAGAAAGAAAACCTACCACTTTAGATGATGCACAGTCAGACGCTCTGGAATTGGAAGAAAACTTTGCCTCCACTGGGAAACTGAAGGGAAAAATTGAACAAGATACTAGGAGGAGAGGAAAAGAAGAGGTTTCCACCTCTAATCAGGAAAAAGATTTAGATAAAATGGATGAAATAAGTAAAATGATAAAGAAGATGGTCAAGCTTGAACTGGAAGCTAAAAATGCAGCTCCCAAGAACTATTACAATGCTCCAAACAGAGGATACAATCCTCAGTATAGAAGGCCACCGCTGCAGATATTGCCTAGAGAAGCAAAAGAACAACAAGACCAGGTACCTCATCCCTTATACCTGGAAGGTCCAGCAGAAGACTCCACTGAAGATGCGGCTTATGGATTAGAAGAATCAAACCTGGCTCTTTCAAATAATGATGATATGGAATGCCCATTGCAAGATGAAGAAGAAGAAGTAGAGATTGACCATTATTGTAAGCAATTTGCTGATTTCATGCAAGCACAATTCAATGTAAAGTATGATCTCAGATCTTCAAGGAAGAGGACCAGAACTCAAGATCAAGAGGAGGAGCCACCTCAGAAAGAAGCACCTGCTCAGAAGGAATCAACAACAAAGAAAAGCATAGAAAAAGGTAAGAACCCTCTCAATGTTCCCCCGCAGTCTAATAATCAGATTCCTTCTTCTTCGAAAATAGTCAGTCCTCTCAATGTTGAGTCAGGGTCGAAAGAAATTAAGTCTTCAGCTGAAAATAAAGAATTTAAAGAAGTTTTAACAGAAAAGCCCCCTTCTGCTTTTAATTTACAAAAAGAACTTGAGAAAATTAAGATTCCTGTCCCCCTGACTGAACTATTAAAACAGCCTGTATATCAGTCCCAAGTTACTTCCTTTATTCTTCCCCCTGAAATACCAATCATGCCTGATAGTTTAAATCTTCAAGAAGAAAGACCCATGGTAGTATTTGGCCCACATGTTGAGGATATAGACCCCTCTACTCCTCCCTTTTACGTGTCCCTAGTTATTCATGACCTGCTGTTACACAATTGTATGTTAGATTCTGGGGCTTCCCATAATCTTATGCCTTTGTCTGTCATGGAGCAACTAGGGCTGCAAATTACAAGACCATACAAAGACCTATATTCATTTGATTCCAAAAGGGTTAAATGCTTGGGAATGATTAAGGATTTAGTGGTCAATTTGGCCCAAATTCCAGCAAAAAGTGTGGTCATGGACATTGTGGTTGCCGATATCCCAGCCCACTTTGGCATGTTGTTGTCAAGATCCTGGGGTACAAAAATTGGTGGGTCAATTAAATTGGATTTAACATATGCTACTGTCCCAGTCTTTGGAGGACAGGAAAGGAGGTTGTACCGGGAGACTAGATTTGTTAAAATGGTAACTAAGGCTGACTGCTCAGAGAATTCTCCAGTTTATAACAAAGAGGGAGACTTCTCATGTTTGATGTTAGAAGAAAATCAAAATTATGCTCATGAGCCCCTTTTTCGTCAAATTCAAGCTGAGCAGCCTAAAGAAAATCAGGAATCAGGAATTTGGACTTTGCATTTTGATGGAGAAAATTCAAGAGAAGGCAATGGAGCTGGGGTGCTACTCATCTCCCCTACAGGAAAATGGGTGCCACTGTCCTTTAAATTGGAGTATGAGGCTACAAACAATGTAGCCGAATATGAGGCACTATTATTGGGACTGCAGACAGCCAGAAACATGGGCATCCAATGTTTAAAAGTCTTGGGAGACTCTGAGCTGGTGGTAAGGCAGATCAAAAATGAATGTCAAACTAAGCACCCTCGGCTCAGAGTATATAGAAACGAAGTGTGGGACATGATAGAAAATTTCTTCTCAGCATTTAACATACAGTTCATGCCCTGGGAGCAAAACAGAATAGCTGATTCTCTTGCTGTAGCTGCCACCACATTCCGTCCTCCTCAGAATCCACTTTTAAGATACGAAGTGGAGGTACATTACAGACCATCCATTCGAGATAACATAAAGCATTGACAGGTATTTGAAGATGATGAACAGATGAAGAGATTCATGGAGACAGTGGGAGAATTCTCCAATATGGAGATTGATGATAATGAGGAGGAAGAAGTTGAAAATATTGCAGAAAACAGATGGGAAGAAAGAATAGCAGGAAATAAGGTGCTGCAGCTGAAAGGAAATGTTATACCTAGAGGTCTGGTGCCTCTAGAAAGACTATTTAACAAAGATGATATTCCATTGCAGCCAAACAAGGTGACAGAAGAAGATCAAGTGGGATATTTGAATCTGGGTACTTATGCTGATCCCAAAATTGTAAAATTATCTAAAAGAGTCCCAGAAGAATACAAAGAAAAATATTTGAAGTTGTTTCAATCTTACAAAGATGTATTTGCTTGGTCCTATCAGGACCTAAAAACTTTTGATGTTAATATAATGCAGCATAAAATTCCATTGAGGGAAGATGCAAAGCCATACAAGCAGAAACTCAGAAAGATAAATCCTCTGCTGCTTCCCTCCATTGAAAAAGAAGTCAAGAAGCTATTGAAGGCCAGAATAATTGTGCCATTGAGGTACTTAGAATGGGTAGCAAACCTTGTTCCCGTTCGAAAGAAAAACAGAGAAATAAGGCTGTGTGTGGATTTCAGGAATTTAAATAGAGCATCATTGAAAGATAATTATCCACTGCCTAAGATGGAGCACATCATGCAGAAAGTAGTGGGAGCCTCCAGAATGTCAATGATGGATGGTTTTTCTGGTTATAATCAGGTGGCTGTTTTCCCAGAGGATCAGAAGAAAACTGCATTCACTACACCATGGGGAACCTTTATGTATGCCAGGATGCCATTTGGATTAATTAATGCAGGAGCTACTTTTCAGAGAGCAATGGATATAGCCTTTGTTGGGGAGCGGGACAAGTTTTTGGTGGTATATCTCGATGACATTACAGTGTTTTCGAAAAATGACGATGAACATATTGAGCATTTAAGAAGAACTTTTGAAAAGTGTAGAAGGTATGGCCTATCCCTCAACCCTCAAAAGTCTTTATTTGCACTAGATGAGGGAAAACTCTTAGGGCACATTGTAAATAAAGACGGTGTGAAAATAGACCCTAAGAGAGTGGAAGTAATAAACAACATCCCTCTACCCAGGAATAAGAAGGAAGTACAGGTGTTCTTAGGCCGAATTAATTTTTTGAGAAGGTTCATTCCTAACTATGCCGAGATAGTTAGGCATATAAATAATATGTTGAAAAAGGAGAATGAAGTAAAATGGTCCCAGGAGTCTAGAGATGCATTCACAAGGATAAAACAGGCATTCGCTGAAGCTCCTGTGCTAGCTGGACCCGATTACAAAAAGCCATTTATGATATTCTCATTTGCTTCGCCTCATACAATTGCTGGAGTGTTGTTGCAGAAAAATGAAGAGGGGTATGAGCAGCCTAGAGCTTTCTTCAGTCAAGTGATTTATGATGCTGAATTGAAATATAATATATTGGAGAAGCAGGCATATGCCCTGGTAAAGTCCCTTAAAGCTTTTAGAGTATATGTTTTGCAATCTCACATTACTGCATATGTTCCCACAGCAGCTGTCAAAGACATTCTTGTTCAGGGGGACAGCGAAGGTAGAAGAGGAAGATGGATTGCAAAAATACAGGAGTATGATTTGGACATAAGGCCTAATAAGTTGATTAAAGGACAGGGACTTGCTAAGATGTTATCTGAATCAAATCATCAAGCCTTGGGCATTAATTTATCCATCATAGCAAATGAAGAATCTGAGAAAGGAGAAGAGCAGCAAGGACTAGAGATGGCCACTCAAAAGATACATATGAAATATCTAACTAGTCCTTGGTACAAAGAAATAGTTGAATATCTTTTAACACTTAGCTGTCCTCCGAGTTGTGATAAGATAAAATACAGAGCTGTAAGAATGAAATCACAGAAATATATAGTTGCAAATGGTCAAGTATATTGGAAAGATCCTTCAGGCATACTATTACTGTGCCTTACAGAAAATGAAGTGGAGAATATAATGACAAAATTTCATGAAGGAATCTGTGGAGGACATTACAGCTGGAGGGCTACAACTCATAAAATTCTCAAGGCTGGTTTCTACTGGCCAAAATTATTCTCAGATGTTTTTGCCTGGGTCAGAGCATGCGATAAGTGTCAAAGATTTGCAGAAAGATAGAAATTAGCCGCTCTGCCCCTAATTCCAGTACATGTAAATGCACCATTTCAGAAATGGGGATGAGATTTCATAGGAGAAATACATCCCCCATCAAGTGGCCAATATAAATGGATACTAACGGCCATAGACTATTTCACGAAATGGGTGGAAGCCATACCTACCAGAAATGCTACAGATGCCGTAATAATAAGGTTTATGGAGGAAAATATCATATCTAGGTTTGGCTGCCCTGCTAGAATTGTAACTGACAATGCGCAGGCTTTCAAGTCTGCCAGGTTTGTAAAGTTCTGCCAAAGGTATAACATTACATTGAATCACTCCACAACTTACTATCCATAGGGGAATGGCTTAGCAGAGTCTTCTAATAAAACCCTGGTGAGGGCACTAAAGAAAACAATAAGTGAGAATCAGAAGAATTGGGATTCTCAATTAAAGTTTGCCCTATGGGCGAACATAATAACGAGCAAGAGAGCAACAGGGAAGTCACCCTATGAGCTGGTGTATGGGCGAGCTGCTGTGTTTCCCCTGCAATTGGCATTACCAGTGGCACGTTTCATGCAGGAAAGTCAGGAAGAACCAGATGATATGATCAGAAGAATAAACCAATTGGTGGAATTAGAGGAAACGCGAGACCAGGTAAATAAGAGATTGGTAGAGTATCAGGAAAAAATGAAGGATATTTTTGATCGCCATGCAAAAGATAGAAAATTTCAAGTTGGAGACCTGGTTCTCAGGTGGGATGTTCGTAGAGCAGAAAAGGGCAAGCATGCTAAGTTTGATCCACTGTGGTTTGGCCCATTCAAAATTGTGAATCTAGGGAGAAATAATACTTTCATGTTAGAAAACCTACAGGGTGATCTGCTGGACACCCCTGTGAATGGACAATTCCTTAAACACTACTTTCAGTACTGACTCAAGCAGACCAGGCTTGATGTATTTTAATGTATATGATGTATGTAAGTATGATTTCAATTTTGAATGTAAATAGTATAAATAAGCTGATAAGTTTTGAGGAAAAGCAAAGGGATCGTAGAATGAAATTCACGCACAAGAGGGTCTGAGGTCTGCGCGTTCTCGGCATGCCCGAGGATGAACATGCCATCCCCAGATGGAGCCAATGTTGTATAAAATCAGCCCCTACATTCAAATTCCAGCTAGGGTCCCCTTTTTCTTCCTTATCGTTGCCATTTCCTGAGCCGGAAATACATTAAAAAAAGGGCTAGAATCTGCTTTTAAAAGTTATATAAGGCCTAGCTCCTTTCTCCCCTAGCTCCGCGCCTCCTTTCATCCATATAGCCAAGCGCTGCCCCTTAGAGCGTTTATCAAAAATCGCATGATCGCGCTGTTGCATTTTCCTCCCCATCGCAAAAGTGCAGTTTCCCGTTCATGTCATTTTCCGGCATCGCATTTTTCGTTTTTGCGATCCGCGCTCGACCGGTCACGCCCCTCGCATAGCGCAGAACGCAGATTCTGGTTATTCCATCGCTCCCTCTATCACATTTTCTCCACTTGCGAATTTGCGATGTGCGCTTTGGGTCCCACTTCCAAAGCCTTTGCTCCATTGTTTTAACACGTTTTTCTTCGTAACTCTCATGAAAGTTAATCTTTGAGTTTTAGTGCCGTTAGCATTGTTTCGCCATTTTTCGTCATCTGCCCACGTGTCATCCACTTTTCCTTCCACTATTCACATATTCTGTTTATGTGTTGCGTTTTAGTGTTTCTGTTTGATGTCTTTGCCCCTTGCACTTATCATCCTCTCTTTGTATTACCTCATTTTCACTTCCTATTTCTCTGTTGTTCCTCTGTGTTTTTCGCCACCCCGCGTCATCTCATCATCCTCTCAAATCTATGCCACCACTTCCATTAACCTCACTACGTCCACTCTCTCTGTGATTAGTTTTATTCAACAGGCTTTTGTTTTTGCAGGAACTTGTTGTGGAAATGAAGTGGGCGGAAAGGATCCGGGAGTCACTATGATGTGACCTCTATCAAGGGAAGATATTCCAATCTATAGAGCCCTCCAGTGAAAATTAAAAAAGGCACATTTGGGTGGATGAAAAATTTAATGCAGCAGCAGATTATTAATGAAGGAGTGATGAATTCAGTGTCCGGCAGGAAAAAGGTTTCAAATTTAAATTCAAAACCTGTAGATCGAAAGTACCACGTACAGAAGCAAGCGCCTCAAGGTTTTAATTGCCGCAGATCTTCCTCCTCCAGCAAAGAGCCGAATATCTACATATTTTATTATTTATGTCTTGTTTGTAAGCAGATTTTTATTCCCAGCATTCATTTCCGGAAATAAGTCGTAAAGTACAGTCATTTATGTTCTGTCATTCATAGTGTGGGCGCGAATGTTTTCCGCCATCTGGTTCAAAATAAGTCATTAAATGTTTCCATCCACCTCCTCCTCTAGAATTCTCTATCTCCTCTATAAAGGCTAGACAGAAAGACATTGTAAAGGTTCCAGATTTCTATCAGCAAACTGTGCAGTGAAAAGGCTTTTGTATACATTTTGTAATATCCCTGTATGAAGGTTCAGAGCCCGTAGGGTCTCAGTGAGGAGGAGTTATAACTGTAATGAGGATTCTGGTCTTTGGTATCTCACAATATGTAATTTCTTTTATGTGTTAATACAATATCTCATTTCATGCTATTTATCTTCTTGTATCATGTTCTAGAATGCGAGTGGCTCACTAGTTTGTAGTAAGGATTCATCCTTGTTGATGCCCTTTCTGGAATTAGTCAAGCGCTTTAAATAGGCCTAGTCATGATATACTGTTCCATGTTCATCTCTTCCATATTTTATGCTATATTAGTTACTTGAGGAGGGTGCTTTTAAAACGCCATTGTCATATAAGGATTCATAAATCAATATGCCCTTATGTGGTTCTGTTGTGTATCTGGGTATCAGTCTCATGTTAACTAATATCTTCTCTATGTTTCCTCACTGCACTCACTTCCTGATATTTGATTTTTGTGATATATTATTTGAACTGGCCCTCTTTACAGTAAGATGTCTCTTAACTGTCTGATGCCTTTGTATTGGAGTTTTACATGATGTCCCTACACTATTCTTATCTTTGTGTCAACTTCTAAGAGAGTTTGGTCCCATTCAAAACTAATTTCCTTGTTCAAACAAGAAATAGTAAGTGAGCTCTTGGACTGACAATCCAAACTATATGAAGAGCCCCTTGCTATATTAAGATGTCCTAGGCACTGGTCTATGGCAACTCTAGACTGTCTCTAGGAGGTGACAAAATTGTCCACAACATATAGCACGCCACGTAATTCTTAGGGTTTGAGATATATTCATGTTTGAAGTTTGTAACCCTAGTTAGTAGGATAAAACCCCATGGGGTTGTGGCATGGGTCATTGAAAATTCAATAATTAATAATTTTTAAACTACTAAAATCCCTCCCACTTTCACTTGTTGAAGCCCCTCTCAACCTAATAATTTATATAAATTGTGATCCTCATATCTTCCTTATGTATGGATTTCGCTACCTAAAACAGGTCATCATGGAATTTGCGCTCTAATTTTTTTTCTACGAATGTTCAGAAGCTGAAATTTTTATGAGGTGAAGCCAGAATCCTGAGGAAGCTCTTATAAAAATTTCAGATCGTGGTGCGCAATATTTTCAGAGATATGATCTGTGGAAGTCAGTGTTTTTGTAGGCTCCTGAACTTCATCTCAAAGAAGCGACCTTGGGAAAATTGTCATAACTCTCTGTCTGGGTATCAAATTGGAGTTCTATTAAAAGTGGCAGATATTTCACAAACTATAGTTTTCATTGTATCAATTGCAGAGCCGAATGAAGAAATAGTGACACATGGCACACCATACAAGTTCGCTCTACTAAAACAGTCCATAATTAGGTATTTTGAGAGATTGGGAATAACTCTCCCTTGAAGAATCCAAATTGGATCAGACCTATGGCATTGGAAAGAAGACTCAAAGTACTACTACAAAATCGAAAATCACATATTGGGGTGCTAAAATAAAAGAGATACACCAAATTAAATATCGAGATCCTAGAAGGAAAGAAAAAGCTAGATCATGTGTTGTCAAGGGCTGCAAAGGGCCAAAATTTCTAGGGAAGAAAATAAAAGAAAGGTGCAGCAGAGGGTAGCATGACAAGAGTAGCAATCAAGGTCTAGAACAATAGCAAGAAGTTTAGCACATGAAGTCTTCAAGTGGGTAGCACTGAATACAGTCATTGTAAAGGTATCATTGTACTAAGTCATTGTAAATGCATCATTGTAAAAATTGTACAAGTGTCTATCTTCCAAGAGATCAAGAGGCAGTGTCGGGAAGTCTAGGATCATCATTAGGTGGTTGTGTCATAGTTGGGGTTATGGTCTAGTGTGTCTTCTTCTTCTACATCATTCTATATCATTGTAATGTGGACCATTTTCCCTAGTACGGGAGTCCATTCTTGCTTTATTCTTCTATAGGGTGGTAGGGTGGTGCTAGGCTAGTGCATGAAGTCACCAAAATGTTCAAGCTTATGAAAAGTTTATGGTGGTAGGGTAGCACTAGGGTGAGTTGTAGATAATTGGGTTTTGGGGCATCCATTCAATTGACTACTGAAGAATCTCGGGTGTTGGAGCATCCATCCAGTGGGAGCTAGAGAAGAATTATTTTCTAGATTCTAGGAAGTTGGAGCTTTATTTTCAATTGGAGTTGAATATTAAAGAATTATTAGAAAATCATTTAGGTGGTTTTTGTCCCGGAGAGGGTTTCCACCTTTAAAACTGTGTGCATTTGTGTTACTTTTTTTATTTTTATCATTGTACAAACACTGATAATAATTGAAGATTAACTAATGCTCTAATTGAAATGAATATTGATTCACCCCCCCCCCCCCCCTCTCAGTATTTCCAACAATTGGTATCAGAGCTTGTTTCCTTCAATAGTAGTTTAACAATTAGAAGGAGGTCATGGAGCATACCAAGAATGGTGTACCTCTATTCAATGAAAATAATTATGCACTCTAGAAAGGAAGAATGGAGGTCTATCTCTTGGCACAAGGTTACGAAGTATGGGACACTATTCAAAATGGATTTACATCAACTGTGGATGAACAAGGTAAGAAGAATTTGGTAAATGATGCAAAATCAAAGAATATTATTATCACTGGACTTATTGAATCTGCTTATCATAAGGTGTTGGGTTGTAAAACCACCAAAAATGTATGGTACAAGCTTGAGAATATATATGCAGGTGACTCAAATGTCAAAGAAGCAAAGCTTCAAATCTATAGAGAAAAATTTGAGCGACTCAGAATGAAAGAAGATGGCAACATTGCTGCATACTTCCAATACATTGATGAAATAACCAATACTCTAGAAGGATTGGGAGAGCTAGTTGACGAGAAGACTATTATACGAAATATTCTTAGAATGTTACCAGGGAGATTCAACCCAAAGGTATCATTCTTCGAATACAGTGCAAATCTGGACAAACTCGACAAAGAGGAATTACATGGAGTTCTCATAGCATATGAAATGAGACTTGATGAAGAAGAGGGTACTTCGCATCTATAAACTATGTTCGTTGCATCTAAGAAAACCAATAAGGACAAACAACCTTCAATTGAAAATACATGCAACTGCAAGTGTGAAGAAAAGGGAGATGATGAAGAAGGTCTTTCAGATGAATAATATGCTTACTTTACAAGAAAACTAAAAATTGGTAAGGGAAAATTCAAAGGCAAACTTCCATTGATATGTTTCGGCTATGGTGAGGTTGGGAATTTCGTAGCAAAATGTCCGAACATAAGTGATGGCAACTCAAAAGGAAAGAAAGGCTTTAAGAAATTCAAAAAGCAAGAAAAAAAATTGAAGGATCCAAAAGGAACTTCCTCTCTAAAGAAGATAGCTCATCATCTGATGAAGACAGTGACGGCAAAGAAGAAGATAATGAGAGAGTATTTTTTATGGCCAAGCACAAAAAACAAGAGGTATCAAACAACGTAGAAGAAGGGTTGACCATAGAATAATTTTCTAAGGAGGCAATCAGGATTATAAAAGAGCTCAAGGCTGAGAATATCCATTCCAATACTCTTGAAGAACAAGTTCAAGGTCTCAAAATTGAAGTTGAAGAACACAAATGTATTGAAGAGTCACTTCAAAAGAAGTTGGAAGAAAGCAACCAAGAAAGGGAAGCATTAGAAGCCGAAGTAGCCTCACTGTGTAAGGAAATGAAGAAGGGAAAAATTATCCAAAACTATGCCAAAAGCTCAAGGGCATTGGAAGAAATCATCAACAATCAACGATCTTACAATGGCAGAACTGGCCTTGGTTACAAAGAAGAAGAAGCAGGACCTTCTACAACAAAATAAAATGAACCTATGAGATCTCACATGCATGTAGACTTCATTGGACAAGATTCACAAGAACATCCTTGGAAGACGATTCCTCAATGAATATCTCCATCTAGGTACCAACATATTTTTCATGGCTATTTTTATTCATGTGGAAAATTTGGTCATAAAGCTGTAGAATGTTGCACGTACCCTAGGAACCAATACAATTCCAGGAGATCCTTCAAATATGAACCTCCCAGGGACCAATGAAACATCAATAGATTTGAACATTTAAGAAATAATATGGAATGTTACAAATGTCAGAACTTTGGACACATAACCAGAGACTGCAGAGTTGAAATCCTCGAGAAGAATCTTCGAAGCCACAGAACGAATGAACATGGAAGAAGAAGAAGAATGATAATTTTCTCTCACTCTCAAGGCTCAAAACAACAAATATGTGTGGTATGTTGATAGTGGTTGCTCAATTCATATGACTGGATATAGAAGGAAATTTGTATCTCTAAAATAGAAGAAGGATGGAACTGTATCCTTTGGAAATGATGGATCTTCAAATGTTATAGGATCAGGTATCGTCACTCTCGGAAGCAAATATGTTATAGCCAAGAATTTTCTATTGGTTGAAAACATGAATCACAATCTGCTCAGTGTTGGACAAATGTGTGATCAAGGACATACAATTCTATTCAACTCCACAAAATGTGAAATCAGGAAAGGCAGGTATGGTAAAATTGTGGCTACAGCAAGTTGAGCTCCAAACGACATATATGTTCTGGATGAAGCAACTAAAGCATGTCTACTAGCTAAATAAGATGAAAGTTGGTTATGGCACAAACGAATGGGTCACATAAACTTTGACAATATTGTCAAGATAAGAAAAAAGGAAGCAGTACGAGAAATGCCGAAAATCTCAAAACCTTCCAACACAATATGTGAGGCATGTTGGCATCGAAAGTAGACAAAATTTCAATTTAAAACAAAAGAACACTTTGCATCACATCCATTGGAATTGATACATACTGATCTATGTGGTCCTGTGACTCGAACAAAGGCTTATATGGAGAATTATATTTCATGTTAATGATAGATGACTATACCAGGATGGCAGCCGTCAGTTTCCTAAAGAAAAAATTTGAAGCATTTGAGTGCTTTAAGATCTACAAGGAGTTGGTCGAAATGAAACTGATTTGAAAATAAAGTGTCTAAGATCAGATAATGGCGAATAATTCACTTCCAAATTATTTCAGCAATACTGTGACGAAAATGGAAAAAAAAAGACAATTTTCAAAAGCATGAACACCTCAGAAAAATGGATCTGTTGAAAGAAAGATCATAATCATATAGGAAATGGGTAGAAAAATGTTGAAGGACTCAAAATTGGATGAAATTTTTTGGGTTGAAGCAATTGATACGAAAGTCTTCATTATCAACCGAAGTCTTCTCAGAAATAATTGCAACAAGACCCCATATGAATTATGGAAAGGAAAACCAGCTAATGTAAAATATTTCAGAATCTTTGAAAGCAAATGTTATATCAAAAGATAAGATCAAAATTTGGGTAAGTTTTAATCACATGTTGATGAAGGTATCTTTGTTGGTTACTCACACAAAAGAAAGGCCTATAAATTCTATAATCTAAGACGAAAACAGATAGTGGAGAGCATAAATGTTACATTTGATGAAGATGGTGTTCTAACGAATAATGATGAGGATCTAGAATCTTTGAAACTTGAGATAGATGCTAAAAAAGACACAAAGAAAATTCTAGAACAAGAAGCAACTACCAACCAGGAATAAGTAAATAATGATCATCAAGATATACTAGAACAACAACAATAAGGTCCTCCAAAGAGAACTAAATAATGGATTCAAAAGAACCATCCATCAAATCAAATCATTGGTGACATAAATGAAGGTCGACAGCTTCGTTCATCACAACAAGCTCACATTGCTTTTCTAGCAACCTTTGAGCCTAGTAGTTTTGAGGAAGCCAGCCAGAATGAACATTGGGTAGTAGCTATGAATGAAGAATTGGATCAAATTGAGAAGAATAACACCTGGGAATTAGTTCCACGACCAAAAGATAAAAATGTCATTGGGACTAAATGGGTGTTCAAGAACAAATTGAATGAAGATGGGCAGGTTACCAGAAACAAAGCAAGACTGGTTCACAAAGGCTATGCACAAGTGGAAGGAATTGATTTTGATGAAACATTTGCACCAGTTGCCAGAATGGAAGCCATCCGAATGTTTCTCGCCTATGCATGTTCAAGAAAAATCAAAGTCTACCAAATGGATGTTAAGTCAACATTTCTGAATGGAGAATTAGAAGAAGAAGTTTACATCGAACAACCTAAAGGTTTTCTACTATCACAAAAAGAAGACTATGTCTGCAGGTTAAAGAAGGCTCTATATGGTCTCAAGCAGGCTCCTAGAGCATGGTATGCTCATCTTGATGGATATCTACATCAACAAGGGTTCAAGAAAGGTACTGTTGATAGCAATCTTTATGTACAAATAGATAAAGATAATTTAACAATTGTTGAGGTATATGTGGATGATATAATATTTGGTAGCAATGATGATCGACTAAGTAAGAACTTTTCTACAAATATGCAAAGTGAGTTTGAGATGTCTTTACTTGGTGAGCTGACATACTTCTTAGGGCTTCAAATATCTCAGCAAGAGAAAGGAATATTTATATGTCAAGCCAATTACATCAAGGAAATTCTCAAGAAATTTAAAATGGAAGATTGCAAACCCATCCTTACTCCAATGGTAACAGGTTGCAAATTGAGCATAGACGACTCATCTAAGGATGTGGATCAAAGGTTGTACATATCTATGATTTCATAGTTGTTACACAGTAATTTGTCACCGTCCTTACCATTCCCCGTTCCGCACAATGGAGGACCCATTATGTGACCTGTGAGCAATGTCAAACCTTGAAAATACCTTCATTGCATCCCTTTCCATGAGGACAACATTTCTCCTGTTTATCATTTCCTGAGCAGACCCCTAAAAACACATGTTTTTGCATTGGCGCTGGTAGCCCGTTATGTACTCGCGCCAATGGGGGAAAATTAACACTGAGCCCGTGCCAATTGGCGCTCTGTCCCAGTGTTGTACCCGCGCCACTCTGTTTATGGAAAGTTTTTTAAAAAAAAGAGGCGAAGTTTCGATTACAACAACTTCGTGGATGAGTCATCAGGAGTGGTTTCGCCTGAATAACCACGGCCTTCCTCCTTTGGCCTCTTGTTTCCACCATATGGGGAACCTCCCAAAGGATAAGGCCTCCCTTCAACTATTGTAGGGATCCCAACCTCCTCCTCTCCTCTATAAATGGCCTTCATCCATTAGTGAAGGGGCGGGAAGTAAATTTGAAGAGGTGATAGTCTGGTTGTTGGGCTTTGCATCTCCCTATTCCCAAGTGCCTTTGTGCTGTAAAGAATCTCTTCTTTCCCTTAAGGCCCATTCAAGCGAGGAGACCATTGTTACGAGACTCTGGAGAGGTTTCCCTTTCCTTGGCGAGCTTTGCGAGACGTGGACGACCGGAGACCCGTTCGAAGGAAGCTGCGACGTCAGAACTTGGTTGTAACTTCTATTCGTTTATCATTTTAATAGATGACTATGATTATAGTTCCACTCCTTTTTCCATCATGTTAATGCGAGTTATATATTTTCTGACCGATGTTTAGTTACGTATGCTGGTTCCTATGCTTGTATCTGTTCGTTTCTTCTATGTGCAGGTGTTCATCCGCGGAGATCGTGGAAGGATTGTGATCTGCCACGGCTGAAGGACGGGGACACTTCTTCTTCAGATCATAGCGTTGGAATCCAGGTAGGCTTCTATTCCAAGTCTTTCATTCGTAACTAGGAGCTTGCGTCATAGCATTGTTTGTTTGTTGCTAGACCCCTGCTGGGCTAGTAGGGATCACCTCTGTCCGCAGAGGGGATTTACCTCATCAACAAATTGGCGACTCCGCTGGGGATCGTCTGGTTTTCCTTGTCTCGTTTATGTTGTTTCGCTTTGATCGTTTTTCCTTGCTTGATGAGCCTTCTGGGTTGGGTTCTTTTTGTGTTTTGGCTTTTGGTTCAGCCCCCAGAGGATCAGATCTGACCTCTGCTTTTCCGAATTTTCACCTTTTCATAGTTGGCTTTATTGGCGCGAGTTTAGCCCTGACAGTCGCGCCAGTTGGCGCAGGTTGTTAGTTTATCACTCGCGCCATCCCCTGTCTGGCGCGGATTACAGCCAGACAGTCGCGCCATTTCCTGTAGGTGGTAGGGTTACCCTTGTTTGGAAGCTTCTTTTGGTCAGTGCTTTGCTTCTGGGTTTGTTTTAGATTCAGCTTGAAGTGGGAAGTCTGGTCTTGGTTGGGAGAAATTCTTTGTTTTTTCATTTTCAGGCAGTGGCGCTTGTTGTCAGTTAGCAACCCGCGCCACTTGGCCATTGGCGCTAGTTTTTAAGTAAAAGTCGCGCCAAGTGGCGCTACTTGTCAATGTACAAGTCGGGCCACTTTCAGGGTGTATGAAAATTGAGTTTTTTTCCCTTAATCCTTCAACAGTGCGTCTTTCCCTTCGGGTCTTTCCTCTGTATGAGCATAGATTACATTGCTCATTATTTGGAATGTCTTCTTTCTATGATTGTTTGATGTAAAAGGGATGAATGCCTTGTTTTGATCTCTTGCTTTGGAAGTCCTTTTTGTGTTTGACCGCATATGTCTTGTCAACTTTTGAGGGATTTTGTCACAAAGTATTTTGAAACAAAGGTTGCATTCTTAGTGTTTGTTTGCATCCCTTTTGCCTTCATCCTTCATTAAGGAGATTTGCGTTTATTTAGTTTTCGTCTCAAAGTGTTCTTTTTGTTAAAATGCATTAGATCACATTGCATTGAAGAGTATTTTGAGATTTATCATTGAACTTAGATCACATTGTTTAATGATTGAAAGCTAAAAATCGCTTTGAGTGCATTCTCTTTCATTAAAAGCATGCATTAAGTAGATTCTCATTTCATCGAAAATGCATTGAGTGCATTCTTATTATTTGAAAAGAAAAAGGAAATTGTGCATAGATTACAATTGCATAGTTTTCGGAAAAAGAATTTTGCATAGATTACATTGCATAATTCACTTCGTTGAATGTTTTAGAATACTTTTGGATAGTGAAAGTCATCTAGTTTTGAAAAGTTTCGTTTTCAATTTTGCTGTTTGTTGCATCATTGTTTGAAACTCTTCCCTTAACTAGATAGCATTCATCGAATTGGAAATTTTTCTTTTCTCATATATCTTTGCATTTAGGAGTCTTTTAAGACACTACATACGATAGGGCCTGAAAATTGGAACTTAATTGAAGATCAACTGTAAAATTTATTCAATTAACCTAAGGCAACATTGGAACTTAACGAAACATATTTAGAAGGTCTAGGCTAGAGACGTGTTCCGGCGTCGTTAAACCTAGCAGCTGTCGTTCGCCCGTTGGCTTTAGACAGCGCTAGTACGGACTTGCGCTCCCCGTACCGTCGCGTATATAAAGGGAGACCCCTATAGGTTTTCAATCCTTTATCCACAGGAAGCCGAGTCTGCCGCCCTGTACCTGTGATACACCGAACACAGCATTCGGGGAGACTACCCGCACGTACGGAAAGTCCTTGGTCGATTTCTGTTTCATTATTGAAACCAAGGTGTATATTGCAGTTCACGGATATTTGGTACACCCTTTGTGCCTAGTTTTTTCCTGAGCAGTCATTTGGTCTTTTCTGACACCCTAAACTTGAAAAGACCGTCAAGCGCTTGTCCTTTCACGCTTGTGTCAACTCTGAAAGAGATAGAGTCATCTTTTTATCGTTTCTCGACTCTTAAAATATGAAACGGTAGAATTTCTTACTTTCCAATGTGGTAAAATTAATCACCCACGATTAAACGCCCGTTTAGACATTTCTTGTTGACCGTTTGATCGTGTGCTCTCGACTCTTTTTTCAGCTCGTGTGTGGTTTTGAGTTTTGATGGCAACTTTTTCAGAGTTCACCAACCAAGGAATCCCCTCAGAAGGGAATCCTGGTCATTTTCCTCCATTTGGAAATGTTGTTGCTCCTTACATGGCGACGTTGTCCCTTCCTGGGTTAACTGTTGGGTTGCCTATTTGGTTGTTCTCAACCTCTGTTGTCCCGAATGTCTCCACTACTGTTCAATCAGTTCCTCCACCTGAACAACCTCATGTTGATTCCAAGGTGGACCTCTCCCCTTCTTCGCCTGTTTCTGCGTCCTCCTCTTCTACTTCGCCTGGTGAAAGTCTGGATTCGAGTAACCAGGTGGCTAAGAAGAAGAAGAAGAAGACGAAGAAGAAGAAGTCCGATAAGCGAGAGGCTAAATGTATAGCTACTGTCCCTAAGGAATCTCCTCTCGATAGTCCTTCCAACCCTCCTCGGAAATTCAAGTTCCCGTGCATGTTGTGCACGGGAGACCATC
Source organism: Pinus albicaulis (assembly GCA_034641835.2). Lineage (NCBI taxonomy): Eukaryota > Viridiplantae > Streptophyta > Pinopsida > Pinales > Pinaceae > Pinus > Pinus albicaulis. Next base: position 86,626 of record JAXQQM020069398.1, on the reverse strand, counting down.
TTCTTCGAGACTGCCCTGGCATTCCCAAGGTGCTCGAAGTATGGTCCAACGGCCGCCCACCGTTGCCTTTGGCTTCCGGGAGTCAAGTTGGGGGCACGTCTTCAGCTGCTGTTGATAAGAATCCTAAGAAGCAGGGTAAGATCACCAATCCCTGCAAGTTGTGTGAAGGGCACCATGCCATTCACCTTTGTCCTTATATGGATGAAGCCAAACTAGTTTTGGACAACCCGACCGGTTCTGCACCACGCCTTCCACCTGGTTATAATCGGCTTTCTTCGAGTCCTCCGCCAGCTGATCCCATGATTGGTCAAGAGTTATCCTTGGTCGATCCCACTCCCCCAGAAATTCAAATTCACGAATCCATCCCCGGACCAACCATTGGTCGTAGGATCGGTTGAACTGGCCCCGTCCACGGTGCACCAGGTCTTTTCTGTCGAGAGTGGACCTCACACCCCCCATGTCCTTCTGATCTCTTCAGATTCTTCAGACTTGGAGAAAGATTCTCCTGTCCCTGTACTTCAAGAGGCCCTTCCTCCGCCTCCCATGATTGAGGCTTCGGAGGATATCCCTCCCGCCTTCGAGATGGAGGTTATGGAGGATGCTTCTTCTTCCGTAACATCAGGGGAATACCTTCGCATGTCGATGGTAGCCCCTCCGAGTAGTTTGGTCGCTTCCTTTGATTGGAACCGATTTGCAGGATTTCGCCTTCCGTCTTATGTGCCTTTCGAGATCACGGTACAGGCTCTTGGTCTGGTTGTACCCAGCACCATTATAGACGAAGGTGCCTCTGTTAGTATTCTGTCTTCAACTACCTGGCAAGCTTTCGGTTCGCCGCCGCTTGCACCCGTTACGCAGAATCTGTTGACATTCAATAGAAGAACGAGTCAACCGTTGGGGATCCTTCCAAGGTTACCTGTTACTTTGGGAGGCAAAACCGTCCATATGGACGTGATGGTCGTTCCAGGCCCCTTGGATTTCAATCTACTTTTGGGGCGCGATTACACCTATGCCATGGGAGCGCTCGTCTCCTCCCTCTTTCGTGTGGCCTGTTTTCCGCATGAAGGAAGGATCGTGACCATTGATCAGCTGTCATTCTTTGGTCCTAATGTGGCAACTGGCCCGCCATCACCCCCTCCTGGTTTTTATCCACCCGTTGTATCTGCTCCACCGCAGGTCAACTATGTGGCTACTTACCCCGTGCCTGTGCTCAGTGATGATGCCGTTGTGCATAATGTGCTTGGGGCATTGGGTCGACCTCCGAGGATGTTTCCCTTCCCATCGGTGGAGACTCTTGGAAACATAGCCTTCTTATACTTTTTGATGTAAGCTCAGGTTGGAAACCACGGTTCCTCCACGAATTACGACTCTTTAAAAAATAAAACAGGATCTTGGAAACCTGGGTTCCCATTGTCGAAGCTCTTTAAAAATGAAACGAGGTTAAGCAGGACATAGTTCATTGTCTTGTGTCAAGCTCCTTAAAAAATGAAACAAGGTCATCGGAGCATAGTTCCTTGTCTTGTGTCAAGCTCCTTAAAAAATGAAACAAGGATGTCTGAGGATAGTTCTTTTAATGTGTCAACCTCGTTAAAACAATGAAACACGTTCCCGTTCAATTCGAGTCTTTGATAAGATCTCGTAAAATCACAGTCGAGTCTTTTCTTTTGATCTTGTAATTTGAACCTTCACTCCATCTGCTTTTCATATGGACTGAAGCTTGGGGGGCATGTACCTCGAATTGTGTCACCATGCTGGGGGCATGCCTACTTTTTCAAGCATAGTTTGTTTCCGTTTCAAGCTTGTGTAAAAATGAAACCGGTTTCAAGCATAGTTTATCTTTGTTTCAAGCTTGTGTAAAAATGAAACCGGTTTCAAGCATAGTTTATCTTTGTTTCAAGCTTGTGTAAAAATGAAACCATTCTTATTTTACCTCTTGTGATTGCCATTTTATCAGCGTATTTCTGCCAGATGAGCCTTGGTTTTCTCACTCCATTGTCACTATCTGCTTGGCCGATCATATGCCTTCACTTGGTTGTTTTACCCGTTCCTGAGGAACCGCTGCTATGAGTGGTCTTGTTAGCCAGCCTCTCGACCTTTATTCGTTCAGAGTAGTTCCACCATTACCGGAACCAGTTGCTACCCTTTATACCACTCGTTCCTCCAGGAGGAGTCATCTTTCAGCTCTTTTCTGACTCTCTAAATATGAAAAGATCGCCGAGGCCCTTGTCGTTTCGATCTCGTTAAAATGGACACGAATGGACATTCACCCAGTATAAGTTTAACCCTTTTTCGGGCTGGGCTGGATCGATTACGAAAAAGGAATACCCTAGCCTATCGCGACTAGGAGGTTTTCCCGAATATTGTTTTCTACCTTTTCGGATCTGGGGAACTATTTACGAAAAGGGACCTGTGGAGTTTTCTTTTCCGCTGTCTTTTCAAACTCTCTAAACATGAAAAGACGCCGAGTTCTTCCTTTGTCAGACTCGTTAAACCCTGATGACATCGGATCCAGTCGAAATGACGTTATTCGAGTCGCTCCTTCCTAGGGCTCGTTAAATGTACTAGGATGGATTCACCCGAAGGGTGGACTTATATGACAAGCATATGGTATCCTCTTCAAGCTTGTGTAAAAATAAAGAGGTACTCACCAAGATGGTGGGGAAAAATGGAACCATCATCGTTGTCGTCGGCAGTATGTCGCTCTTGAACATGGCACTTGTCTGCATTCGTGTCGGGTTGGGGACATCTCATCTCGTTGCTTCACTTTGCTTCCATGGGTTTGGGTAATCTCTTTTGACCTCTCATTTGTTCACTGCCTCGTCACCATGACCTTTGATCTGTTGATGTCAAATACTGCCAAGTCCATTGTCGTGCCGTTTATATGTTCAAGAGAAGTTGGCCTCTGCGAATATCAACCTTCCTCTGTTTCTCATATGGCCCCGATTCACAACAAAACATTATGTTCCTCTGTCTCGTGTCGATGATGTGGGAATCATTATGGCCCACCTTCGATCAAGGTCACTTCCTGTCGACTTCAACTCATTATCCAGGAGGTTGGTCTAGAGACTCCTGATGGTACCTTGGAGCTTGTATGCCTCAATGGCAGGTTCGTCGCATTCGACGTGAAGTTTACATCATTGACTTCCGATCGAATGATTCTGCGGGTGTTCGACGTCAACTCATTTATTGCACGCCGTAGATTGTACCTGTAGTACCTTGAGGACCATTGTCATTATTGGTGGTTTCTCTCGCGTCTGTTAACAGCTTTCATCATTGGCTGGTAATCAGACGACGTTCTTGCATGTTCGACATCAGCTCACATATTCACATGCTCAAACTTGTACTTGTTCAGGTCGAGATGGAGCGCAAGACCCTGGATTGTGTCTGTTGTAATCCAGGCTGCGATTGTGGATTATTATCATTATGTACATGACTCACTAATTGGATGGCTGCGACCATACCTGAGTCTATTTGTTTGATCTTAGTTGGATGGCTGCGCCCATACCCTGGATCCGGATTATAGCATACTCTGTTTCGGATGGCTGCGTCCATACCACTTATACATCATGTACTTGAGATATCAGTTGTATCTTTCTGAGCAGGTTTTCCAACGGCGGGCCTTCGATTGAACATGTTCTCGTAAAGCATTTCACCCCTCTCTCTCTCGGGCCTCATACTTTAGGGGGCATCTGTTACACAGTAATTTGTCACCGTCCCTACCATTCCCCATCCTGCACAATGGAGGACCCATTTTGTGACCTGTCTCACGTGAGAAATGTCAAGCCTTGAAAATACCTTCATTGCATCCCTTTCCATGAGGACAACATTTCTCATTTTATCATTTCTGGTGAGACCCCTAAAAACACATGTTTTTGCATTGATTATTGTGCTTGCGTTTTGTACTCGCGCCAATGGGAAAAGAAATTAACTCTTGAGCCGTGCAATTGGCACTCTGTCGATTAAACAGCGCCACTCTGCTTTTGAGTTTTTTTTTTTTTTTTTTTTTTTTAAAAAAAAGAGGCGAAGTTTCGATTACAACAACTTTGTGGATGAGTCATCAGGAGTGGTTTCGCCTGAATAACCACGGCCTTCCTCCTTTGGCCTCTTGTTTCCACCATATGGGGAACCTCCCAAAGGATAAGGCCTCCCTTCCACTATTGTAGGGATCCCAACCTCCTCCTCTCCTCTATAAATATAGCCTTCATCCATTGATGAAGGGCGGAAGGGCTGATAGTCTTGAAGTGCTGAAGCTTTGCATCTCCCTATTCCCAAGTGCCTTTGTGCTGTAAAGAATCCCTTCTTTCCCTTAAGGCCCATTCAAGCGAGGAGACCATTGTTACGAGACTCCGGAGAGGTTTCCCTTTCCTTGGCGAGCTTTGCGAGACGTGGACGACCGGAGACCCGTTCGAAGGAAGCTGCGACGTCAGAACTTGGTTGTAACTTCTATTCGTTTATCATTTTAATAGATGACTATGATTATGGTTCCACTCCTTTTTCCATCATGTTAATGCGATTAATATCTTTTCTGACCGATGTTTAGTTACGTATGCTGGTTCCTATGCATGTATCTGTTCGTTTCTTCTGTGTGCAGGTGTTCATCCACGGAGATCGTGGAAGGATTGTGATCTGCCAGGACTGAAGGACGGGGACATCTTCTTCTTCAGATCTAGCGTTGGAATCCGGGGTAGGCGCTCTTATCCCAAGTCTTTCATTAGTAACTAGGAGCTTGCGTCATAGCATTGTTTGTTTGTTGCTAGACCTGGCTTGGGCTAGTAGGGATCTGCCTACATCCGCGGAGGATTTACCTCCTCAGCGGTTTTATATCAATGTAACATCCTCTCGACCAAATGTTATGCAAGCATTTGGACAAGTATGAATTCAAGCGAGACGAAAGAATCCTTATTATTGTTGTCAAAAGAATTCTTCGATATCTAAGGGCACAAAGAATATGGCTTGTGGTATCAGATGCAATCTTATTATTCGGACCCATACAGGATGTAGATTGGGTAGGAAAGCGTTGATGATCGTAAGAGTACTAGTGGAGCAGGATTCTATCTAGGTGGTTGTCTCGTATCATGGTTGAGAAAAAATCAAACCTCAATCTCGTTATCTACATCGGAAGCAAAATACATTACAACGACAGCATGTTGTACTCAAGTCCTTTGTATGAAACAAACTTTGCAAGATATTCAAGTACAATTCAGTGAACCTATTCCCATATTATGTGACAACACCAGTGCCGTCAGCATCTCCAAGAATCATGCCATGCATTCAAAAACAAAACACATTCCAATCAAATATCATTTTGTTAGAGAACAAGTCGCTGAAAAGAATATCAAACTTGAGTATATTGGTACAAAAGAACAAATCATTGATATCTTCACTAAACCTTTACCTTGTGAAGCATTTGAATATCTTAGCCAGAAGCTTGGGATTCTCCCAATTTCTCATTAGATTTTCCTTATTCAGAATATAAAGGGGGAGTGGAAGTGTGTATAGGTCTACAATATGGTTGTGTGTCAGGGGGAGTTGAAGTGTGTACAGGTCCGCAAGATGGTTATGTGTCAGGGGGAGTTACCTTTTTCCATAGATGTCAAAGGGGGAGAGAATTTTGTAGGAAGAGGTGTCATGATCGCAGCGGGAGTACTTGTGTTTCCATCAATGCCAAAGGGGGAGATTGTTGATCAGCAGTTGTCATTGATGTCAACCCAAGTAGCACCAAGGGTTACCCCAATATTGCATGGGAATTTTGACCTACAAAATTACTATATTCTAGGTCAATAATTCTTTTGATGGTTTCTACTTGTCGAGATATTTCTGTTGATATATGGCACGCCACGTAATTCTTCGCGGTTTGAGAGATATTCATGTTTGAAGTTTGTAACCCCAATTAGTGGGCTAAAACCCCATGGGGTTGTGGCATGGGTCACTGAAAAGTCAATAATTAATTATTTTTAAACTCCTAAAATCCCTCCCACATTCACTTTTTGAATCCCCTCTCAACCTAAGCATTTATATAAATTGTGATCCTCATATCCTCCTTATGTAGGGATTTCGCTACCTGAAATAGGTCATCATGGAATTTGCACTCTAATTTTTTTTATACGAAGGCTCAGAAGCTGAAATGTTTATGAGGAAAATCAGAAATCCTAAGGAATCTCTTGTAAAAATTTCAGATCAAGGTGCGCAATATTTTCAGAGAAATGATCTGTGGAAGTTAGTGTTTTTGCAGGCTCCTGAACTTCATCTCAAAGAAGCGACCTTGGGAAAATCATCATAACTCTCTCTCTCTCTCTAAGTATCAGATTGGAATTCTATAAAAAGTGTTAGATAGTGCATGGACTGTAGCATTTTCTGTATCAATTTCAGAGCTGAATGAAGAAACAGTGATACGTAGCACGCCGTACAATTTCACTCTACTGAAATAGTTCATAATTAGGTCATTCTGAGAGAATGGGCATAACTCTCTCTTGAAGAATAAAAATTGGATCAGACCTATGGCATTGGAAAGAAGACTCAGAGTGATACTACAGAACCAAAAATCAAATATTGGGGAGCTGAAATAACAAAGATACACTAAATTCAATATTGAGATCCTAGAAGGCAAGAAAAATCTAGATCATGTGTTGTCAAGGGCTGCAAAGTACCAGAATTTCTAGGGCAGCAAAACGAAACGGGTGCGGACGAGAGAGGAGGGTAGCATGAGCAGCAATCAAGGTGCGAGCAATGGCGAAGTTGACACATGAATTTTCAAGTGGAGTATGCTTGCATACAATCATTGTAAAGGTATCGTTATGCTTAAGTCATTGTAAATGCATCGTTGTAAAAATTGTACTAGTGTCTATCTTCCAAAGAGTTAGAGGCAGATGTTGGGAGAAGTCTAAGATCATCGTGTTGGTTGTGTCATTTGTTATTTGGGTTATGGTTGTTGGGAAAAATACTGAGAGGGGGGGGGGGTGAATCAGTATTTAGGAATTTATCAAATCTTTTACTTTTTCAACCTCTAAAACCCATATGCTACTTTGCTGAACCAAACCAGCATATACACGTGGATATCCTTCATAAAACTCGCGTATACACAGAGATTTAATTATGCCATTAATTCTTCACTTATATCATTCCATCATTCATTCATTAGATGTTCAATAAATAGTAAACATGTGCAGTAAGAACAGAATAAACCATCACACATGAACACCAGGATTTTAGGTGGAAACCCAAGTCGGGAGAAAACCACCGCTGCAGTTGCTCAGCCTTCAATATTTTATTATAGAGAAAACATCTTACAACATATGTGCTGGCGCAGACTTGACCAGCACGCAGGCACCCACCTGCGCTCGTTTACCAGCCTCTCCTGGAAGGGAGCTCCAACCCCCTGACTCGTTTACCAGCCTCTCCTGGAAGGGAGCTACGACCCCCCCGATCTCGTTTACCAGCCTCACCTGGAAGGGAGCTACGACCCCCTGACTGAAGGCTACAACCCTCAGCACCTCTATGGACCACGTTTCATCAATTTTCACACTGGATCCAAACAACTTCAATAGAGCACAACTTGCAGGCCTCGTTTCATCATATTTTCAGACTGGACCCACTCCACACATTTAAGTTCAATCATACAACCAAACTGATACAGACAACTCAGAACTGTAGAATACAGATAGCAGTAACACAGCAGAACAGATCAGACATTTCATACCCCATGCTTCAGCAAACCCTAGTTTGCATACGCGCTTCCCTTTGACTGATCCCGTGTATATACACGCCTTCTACCATACAATCCCGCGTATACTTCTGCACATATTACAAAGCTAATTTCACTGCACATACGCACTTTCTCTTCAGCGAAGCTGCGTATATACGCGCTTCTTCTGCGGCAAACTAGCGTATGGTTCTTCAGACATTTAGGTCATTGCAATTCTTCAGAACAGACACATCACACAGATTTTACCCTTTACTTCAGACATATGTTCGCCTTATCTCAGATCTAATCATTCCATAAACAGATGTAGCAAATACAAATACATTTCAGATCTAGATTCCTTTCTTCATCATTTTCTTCATAGGTGCTTCATGCATTCAGATCTATCATTCAACTGTAACCCTTTCCATTCAGATATACTTCAGAGAGAAGTATTCATTCAAGCTCAGACATCTTGCACCCACACTCATGATTTGCACAATGAATTTCTTCTTTTTATATAGGTTTACCCTTTTTCAATACCATGAGCCAAAACCACATTACTTCCGATGGTATTCCTGGACGGGGTCATTTAGACGAATCATTACCCAATACAATGGGTCAATACCATGGTGGTTACCCCTGGTTTTGTACTTTATGAGCGCTTTTTCCCATACGCGACTTGGCACGTTATTTCCCGCGTGCATATGCGACTTCTCCTAGACAAATCCACGTATGCCTTGAGACATACTCTTTTCATCATAGATCTAGCACATACTGAATTCCTTTCTTCATTACCTTCTGTACTCACTGTAGATACATCAGATTTACATCATTTAACAAGATCATCAAGACATATTCCATCAAGCACAACTTCATCAAGTAGGTTGCCATCATCTTCATCAAGTGGGTTGCCATTCAAGGACAACACTCTATCAAGTGGGTTGTCATCAAGGACAACACCCAACATCATATTGCCAACAAACATCATATCACATCAGATTTACATCATTTACCAAGTCCATCAAGTCAAGAATAACTTCATCAGGTGGATTGCCATCAAGGACAACATATGCCAACAATCTCATGTCTTCATCTTCATTAAGTGGGTTGCCATCAAGGACAACACTCTACATCATATCGCCAACAATGTCTAGTGTGCCTTCTTCTTCCACATCACTCTATATCATTGTAAAGTGGACCATTTTCCCTGGTACGAGAGTCCATTCTTCTTTTATTCTTCTATAGGGTGGTGCTAGGCTAGTGCATGAAGTCACCAACATGTTCAAACCTATGAAAAATTTAGGGTGGTATGGTGGTTCTAGGGTGATTTGTAGCTCATTGGTTGTTGGGGCATCCGTTCAGTTGACTACTAAAGAATCTCGGGCATTGGAGCGTCCATCCAGTGGGAGCTAAAGAAGAATGCTTTTATAGATTCTAGGAAGTTGGAGCTTTATTTTCAGTTGGAGTTGAATATTAAAGAATTATTAGAAAATAATTTAGGTGGATTTTGTCCCGGGGAGATTTTCCACCTTAAAAACTCTACGCATTTGTGTTCCTTTTGTTTACTGCTACCATTGTACAAACATTGATAATAATTGAAGATTAAATCATGCTCTAATTGAAAAGAATAAGACTCACCCCCCCCCCCCCCCACCTCAGTATTTCCAACAAGGATCATTTGGTAACCTTTTGTGAGTTACTTTTTGGAGCTCTCATTCTATTCTCTCTCTCACATACTCTTGGACACTTAGATTTTCTTGGAGCACTCTTGGAGAGTGTGGCATACTTGGATTTTTGGAGCAAGAAGGCAAAGGAAGGGCATGAAAGTGCAAGAGGACTTCGAGATCAGCATCTACAACTGGTTTTGCTTGCAGGTACCTAGTTGCATGTATTTTTTCCTCACTATTTTTGGCATGCATGGAATATGCATGTGGTTTCTTGGTCAAGATCTATCATTGGCATGGAGGACTACCTAGGTTGATAGTGGACTTGCCTAGCATTTCCATTTCCTAGATATCCATGGTGTTTTGGGTCATTTCGTTGTTTGTTTTCTTGTTGGTTCTCATGTTCCTTTAGTTGTGGGTTGAGTTACTAGTTTTTGGAGCCTTGGTTGGACAAACGCTTTGAAGTCATGTAACATCTTGGATTGAGTTACTAGTCCTGGTGCCTTGGTTAGAAAATTTCTCTGGATCCCTTAGTGGGTTGAGTTATTATTCCTAGAGCCTTGGTTGGAAAAACGCTATGGAGCCTAGCAAGAGTTATGGGTTGAGTTACTAGTCTTGGATCCTTGGTTGGAACAAACACTCTAGAGCCTTGGAAAATTTGGGTGGAGACCAATCTGGTGATGGTCTGTGATGTATGAATGTGAGGTGGAATCACTGGTTGAGGCCTGAGGTGGTTTGGCCTCTAGGAGCCTTGGTTTGGTTTTGATTGATGTGTTTTATGAGATCCTACATTAATGCTTGGAATATGGCATGGGGGTGGCTTGCTAAAGAGATATTTGGCTCAACCATGTCTATGGTTGGGTGGTACGTGGAAGTCCCAGAGTTGGTTGCATTTTTCCTATGGAAATAAGAGCTCTTTTTCTGTTGTATTGATGGGTAAATATGCTTGTTATTGTGTAGCTTATATGGTTGTTATTTGCTTGTAATTTTTATTGTTTATATGTTGGTTATGAATATTTTCTATGATAGTGATGATGTGTGACTCTCATCATGTTTTGATTTGTAAATGAACAATGAATCTATGAACTAATAGACGATAATGTAGCTAATGTGATGAGGCATCAAATGATTCTTAGAAATTCTTAGATAAGTATGAGACCCCTATGCTCATATATGTTGTTTAAACCTATAGATTACATATTTTTGACATGTTTGATGAAATTCTTGTCATGGCTAGTAGGGATATAGTCAAGTACTTGTTCAAGTAATTGAAATTGTAACATTATTTCGTTTTTATCTTTCATTATTGGAAGTGTCATGGAGTTATGGGTAGTGTCCTAAGCCCTGGGCCTGAAAAGTGGCTTAGAAATCGGGGTCGCGGGCACATAACTACCTGGGAAAGTCCCCAGTCACATGCATACCCATGACGTGGGAACGACTAGAGGGTCCCAGTTTCACTCGTTCCCATGTCATGGGAGAAACTGGGGGATTAATGTAGCAAAGGGTTATTTTGTCTTAGGGGCTAGTCACCTGGAAGGTTTGTATGGCTCATGGAGGTTCTATTGAAGGTGTAGAAGGTCTGTGTTGTTTTTTTTTGTCGATTCCACTTCCTTAACTAACACATAGGGAGTTGAATCATATCATAGTAACTCCTCGTTACATGTTTACCCAAGTTGGCTGGCTACTTGGGTAGATGTGGGAGGAGGGTGTTACAGAGTGGTATCAGAGTAGATTCCTTTCTCTTTGGGTGATGTCTAGTTTTCATTCTCCTTGTGTGATATCTAATACCACATAGTGGTATCAGAGCATTGTTCAACACTTAGACTGGATGGGTGAAATGTATTTTTCATGCATAAATGTCAGTTTCATATGTGTTCTGTATGTTTGTGGACTATGTGCTTGTTGTGTATGCATGATGATGGTCATTGTTGCAGTTTTGTCGCCATGTGGAAGTTGATGGTGTTATTGTTGGATGTGATAATCATGAGTGCATGTATGTTATGCATTTGTTATGCATATAAATGTTTATATGTTGTTATGCATGCATTGTCATGGTTAAGGTTGTTGTCCATGAGTTCATCGTAGTAATTTTAGGTCATCATGATGTTGTTTATATTTTATGATGTCGATGTGTTGGTTGAGATAAAGAAGGAGATGCAGATCATCAAAGTGAAGTTGCAGAACTAGAATTTGAGGTAAGAGCAGATCGTCATACATGTATTGTATGTTTGGCATGCAGGTATGTTAGTTAATGTTGTTATATTCATTAAGGTTATATACATGTTTGTAATTTTATTTTTGTTGTGGTTACATGCATTGTAGATGTTAGTGAATCAGTGTGGTCATATGCACGTGTGTCAAATAGTCATGATTCATATTAATGCGTTGTTATATGCATTATTGTTGTTGTTTTAAGTTAGTTAACTTGATACCAAGTTATATGCTGGTGATAATATGTTATATGTTAACTTGTTGTCATATGTTAGTTAACTTGATGATTATGGTTATTGCATTAATATCTTGATGTTATATGTATCGTGTTAATCTAGATTGGCCTATGAAAGTGGTTATGATTATGATATTTAGGTATGAGCTGACATATTTGTGATATTTTGTCATACTAATTTGGATTGGCTATGCAGATGTGATTGTTATGCATGAATGACAATTGTTTATGAACTTATGAGGTGAACGTTAGCTAATTTATGTTGAATTTGATGTGTTGTGAAGTTATGTCGTGCTCATATAGATTGATTATGCAGACAAGATAGCCTCCCCTGAGATACATTAAGGTATGATTTTTATTATGTCATCTATTTGGTGTTTGAATGTTTGACTGTGTCATCTATTTGGTGTTTGAATGATTGACTGTGTTATCTATTTGGTGTTTGATTTTTTAGTGTCTATTATGGCATATATCTATTGTTTGAATGTTTGATTAATTTCATGATATGAGCATGTGTCTATAATATTGCATGAAGTAATTATCTTGTTTTAAGATGGTTGTACTAACACACTATATGTTGAGATAGTTGATGTTTACTTGAGTATAAGTAGGTGATAGTTGTAGTATTATGATTTTGACAATTAGTTGATTATGACATGGTCGTTAGTCTTGGTATAGGTTGATTTTAGTTAATATATATGATGACTTGATATTTGGAACATGTGATTGACATGTGTAAACAGTTGTAAGAAACATGCTTGGTATTAGTGTGACAAGGTAACAATTGATATGTTTACATAACTAACAATTGGGTGATGTGACAATACATAGTAAGACTCAATTGTAACAAGGTAAAAAGGTAAAAGAAAGGAATTGGACAAGAATTCCTTTGGCTATTTTTGGAAACCCTAATTCCAAACGAATGAGTGTTTTCCATATAGGAAGTCTTCTTAACCTTGATTTTTTCTGGCATTATGTGGATATGTGTTATATTTATGAACATGTATTTGACATGTATAATAGTTGGTTTCTAGTTACGAATGGATTTGTCAATGGATTGGAGTCCCTTAAGGGATGATATATGAATTTGTTTGGATACAAGGCAGTGTGCATGGCATAATAAGGTAAGGCAACTTGTATATTGTGTGTTTATTTATACACTAACAGTTATGTGTTTATGGCAATATCATGCAGGGGATTGCATGGAAAAAGAGACTGTCATGAAACCTTGGAGAATGCAGTTGAGTTTTCCTTTGGAAGGACTGGGAACCGTGGGGATGGAGTCATGGTGTTTGTTTCTAATCTTGTGATTTTAGTCCTTTTTTTATTTGGTTATGTTTGATTTGTGGTCTTGATTGTGTCCAGTGCATGATCTTGCCACTTTTTTTGGGGTGCCGTGTTGCTATTGGTTTTTCATGGTTTTATTCTTGTTGTTTTTTCTTGTTCTTGCCTCTTATATTTTTAGAGTCTTGGGAAATGGTTGGGAAGAGGAAAGTTAGTGAAGCTCACGAAGGGCTGAATGGAACCTGGTAAATAATGTAAGGCCTGAATGAAGCTTGGTGCATGAGTAAGGATTGTTGAAGGTGAGAATATGAGAATCGGTTTGTTGGCTTGAGGGCTCCTGACCTAGGTTCAAAGTTATAGGTAAACCAAAAACCCTCCAACTACTGGCCCTTTCAACAATGATCTACTTGCACAAACCAAAGTCAAACCTAAAGCAGTATGGGAGGGTGTTGGAACCAAGTTTCCACACCCTGAGGGAGAAATTGATGAGTGTTTCTCGGTAAAAATCCACAGCAAAATTATATAGATGCGTGTATGAAGACTGTGCTACTCTTAACAGAGTACCAAAAATTTGCTATCTCTCGGGTGCAGATAAACAGAATGAAAGCTAATCCAAATCACATCACATTAAAGACTTAAACATATATGTTATGTATCAGCATTTACTCGTAAGGTATCCAAATATCTTGCGTAATAGCTTATAATAGAACATACAGATAGTATCACAAAAATAGGGTTTGTTGCAGCGCAGACAACAGATCAGACCCAAATCTCACTCTTACTTAACCTAAGTCAATATTCAGGCATACAAATATTAATTATCTCCACGCATTCATCAATAATAAAATAGATCATGTGATCTCATCAAAGCATAACAGTAAATAACACAGATGCATAACACAAGATGTTCGCCAAAAAAATTCCTTATATTATCTCAAAATATATCATTTAGTACATCAATCTTCCTTACACAACAACCCTTACTAAACCCTTACAAAAACCCTTCCACGCACACAACCAACAAAGTCTGCACACAGCCAGGACTAGGTCTCCACGCATATAGCCAACGGAGTTCGCACACAACCAGGACTAGGTCTCTGTGCACACAGCCAACAGGCGCCTTTTACCCGACCCTAACCCGACGAGACTCTTAAAAACTAATTGTGAGAAAAAGCATAAACTATCTTTCACAATGATTAACTACTTAGCTTAGACATCTTCTATCTATTTATATGTGCCTAACACACAAATACTATGGTCTCAAACCATGGTTTGAGGCCCACAATTTACATTTAAGTTCATTTAAACCCAAATAGGGGACTTTGACCACCCCAAATCCCTTTGACTCCATTTGCGCAGCTCACACATACAATTTTACCCAAAATGGAGCTTTGAAACTTGTGCCTCAGGGGACACCGCTCCAACACGATTAGATTGGTTAGGTCCATTGGTGTAAATGGATGGTGGCAGTACAATCATGAGCAAGGTTATTAGGAAAGGTAAGGTAAATATATTTGATTCGTCAGATGCCTTGGCTAATTTTGGAACTATTGTTCTCAATGTTGTGCATGGATAAACGGAGTTCTCTTAACCTTGACCTTATGCTAATTGGTAATTATCTTGTGATCATGATTATGCTGATGTCTATACATGTATATATGTATGTATGTATGTATGTTGTTGTCCAACAAGGTTTTCAGTGGTCACGATTGTTTTTTTTTATGTTTCTATGTATATATGTATGTATGTATGTTGTTGCCTAATAGTGTTGTTAGGGATCATTCTTGTGGAGGAATTATTTGTTATGCAAGTGAATGACATGAAGAGGTTCTTGGTATTATGAAGTATCAACTAGTAAGAGTAACCCTAAAAAAATTATGAGTTCAATATCATGTGGATATGAATTGATATTATATGCTTGTACTATGCCTATGTTTATGTTATGGTCAGGTAATGTTGAGGGGTACATTAGCGAAGTGAAATTTGTGTGATCTATGACATGATAAGATAAGCATGGGTAGTGGAAAGACACTAGAAGCAAGATTTCTTTGTGGAGTCAGTGTGTGCTCTATGGATATGTAGTACTAATGTTTTGTATATGTTGTGCATGTTGTATATTCAAAGATTGTACCTATGGTGATCTGCACATGTAACATATGTATTATTGTGTACATATCATGTTGTGTTCTTGTTTTATATATGGTGTTATGTGCATATTTCATGTGCAGTGCTGGATATAGATGGTGCTATGTACATGTTGGATATGTGGTGTTGCATATATATCTTATTGTGTGCATGTTGGATATGCAATGTTGTTTGCATATGGTTTTGTGTGCATGTTGGATATGTAGTGTTGTTTGCATATGGTTTTGTGTGCATGTTGGATATGTAGTGATATGTACATGTGGTGTTATATACATGTTTTATATGCAGTGCTATGTACATATGGTGTTGTGTGCATGTTGTACATGTTTTGCTATGTACATATGGCATTTTGTGCATGATTTTACATGTGGCATTGTGTACATGTTGTACATGTGGTGCTATGTGCAGGTGGTGTTGTGTACATGTCGTGCAAGTGGCATTGTGTACCTGCGTTATCGTGTACATATCGTGCATGTGGTATTGTGTACATGTCACCTTGTGTAAACATTGTACAGGTGGTGCGGTGTGCATGTGGCATTGTATACATGCGTTGATGGTGTCGTGTACATGTGGTGTTGTGTACATATGCAGATGGTGTCATGTACATGTGGCGTTATGTACACGTGCAGATGGTGTCATGTACATGTGGTGTTGTGTACATGTTGTGTAGGTGGTGTTGTGTAAGGTGGTATTGTCTACATGTTGTACATGTGGTACAGGTGTACATGTGCTATTGTATGCATGTCGTACATGTTGTGTTGCGAACATACAGTCCTAATTATGTAAATTTTGTAGTCGTGGTATTGTGACATGTGTATTCGTTGTGTTGTACCCTGTGTATGCATATGTATTGTGTTGCACACTGGGTGTAGGTGTATGTGTTGTGTTGTACACTAAATGTAGGTGTATGTATTGTGTTGCGTTGAACACTGGGTGTAGGTGTATTTGTTGTATGTCAGGTGTAGGTGAATGTATTATATGGTAAAGTATTTCGTGTGTGGTTGCATCTGTGTGATGCAAACTATGTGTATGTGTATGTGATTGAAGAGAAGCAAAGAAACTAGGTGTTTGTTGGGTGTGGCAATCGATCTGATGTGTGTATGGAGAGGATAAAGCATAATGGTAGAAGCTAAGGATCAATTAAAGGATAAGTACCAATATTTTATTTCAGTTTTATCATGCATGTGATCTATGATTTTGACTCATAATGATTACATGTGATATATGACTCTAGTTTATCATTATTTCATGCAATTCATGATTTTAACTTATGATGGTTACGTTTTGATTGAATTGGTTGTGATATGTTTATACATGATGATTGATCAAATACCTAGTTTGACTTGTTGTGATAGGAAGTGAATAGGATTGCAAGTGTACCTTGTTGACGAGCTACCAATGAGGTGTGATTTGAAGTAATTTCAATTTATTTTGAATCTAATGGGAATTATGTGCTTGGTACAGGGAGCATGGAAATGCCCAGTTGGGTGATTGGCACTAACTGCAAGATTTAGAAATAAGAGAAAAATGGAATTGAAACAGGCAACAATATCTTGGTAAAACACTCCAAGAGTAGGGGCATTGTGGGACACTGGTACCCAATAATGTCCATTGATTTCCATGAGCATAATATGACCGGTATGATGGTTTTGAGGCAGGGATATGCCTTGGTTTTTGGGTCTTCCTATGCAAGGAAACCTTGCCAAGGGATGGAATTCCCAGGATGGGGGTGCCAACGAAACTTGGATGGTGTGTGACTAGATAGAAGGGGGTGACCGAATTGCCTGGGGGACTGTGCAGCAGAGAAGGGAAGGTCGAGGATGGATTTTCTTTGGTCATTAGAATTTCCAGATGGAATCATATGCACATTGGGAGTGTTCCATGGAACAATGAGATGGTATTTTTTCACCGAGGGTAAGGTAGCACAGGATTGTAGCGTTGGACATTAGATGCGAACTTTGACTTTGGAAGTGGATTCTGGACTTCCTCGGAAGGAGGTGAATCCTGGTACTACTTTTGAGGGAGGAGGTGTGAGCCTCTGGATTCCCTTGTTGCAGATACAGGCATCATATCCTTGTATTTTTTGTTTGATAAAATGTGCATATGTATATGTGTATATTATTGTAAATATTGTATCGAGCTGGATTTATAAAGCTCCATAGACAATATGGTTGTATATGTGGTTCTTATTGTAAATATTGTAATGTTCTGTGTTATAACGCTCCAGTAAACATCATGTTTGTCATGTTTTAGTAGTGGTCATTGTAAATACTTCAACGATTTGTGTTATAAAGCTCCATGGGAAATATGTTTTTATTTCAACAGTTTTGTTGGTTGTAGGTGTCATTGAACATCGAGGACGGTATTACCCCAAGGGGGAGGGTTCTGTAACAACCCTAGTCAAAAATCCATGTAAAAATATACAATAGCAAGATCACGGGACATATATTCCAAGTTGAATAGTGGAAAAAGCATCTTAGCTGGTGTCACTTCAGTTTATTATGGTTGAAGGAAATTGGCAAAGGCAATGGAAAAGGCTTTGGAAAGGAAAAGAGGCATTATTGGCATTTTTATTTACGAAAATAAAGGAAAATAGGAGAAAAGGGAGGTGAAAGGTCACGGGTTACATGTGAGGAAAAAAATGAATGAAAATAATGGAAAATGAAGAAAATAGAGGCCTCATTAATAAAAAGTCTTATGACAATCAGTTGGTGACATTTTTTCAGTTCAGTTTTGGAGCTCTCATTCTATTACCTCTCTCTCTCATACTCTTGGACACTTATAGTTTCTTGGAGCACTCTTGTAGAGTGTGCCATACTTGGAGTTTTGGAGCAAGAAGGAAAAGGAAGAGCAGGAAATCACAAGAGGACATCAAGATCAACAACTACAACGATTTTTTTTTGCAGGTATTGTTGGGCCGTGAATACGACCACTTTTTAACACTTATTTCATCCATTTTTACTCTTCTTTATCATATCATTTATTATAATTTATCATATAAATCCATGTTATAATGATTTATGCTTTTATGGATGAATATTATTTATTCTCCTTTATTTTTAATAAATTGATGATTATTATGCATAATTTTATCAATGATAGTTTATTAATATCACTCACCATTTTAGCCTCCAAGATATTTTCTAGACTGCAGATTTGATTTCCAAATCATCATGAAATATTCCAACTTAGAAATTCGATGGAATAAGAAGTGAAAGTTTTGCGGTTGAAATTCTGAGAAAATGAAGAAGAATCTGGAAAATATGGAACATGGGTTTTGTCCAGAACGGGCCCAATTAACTTTATCAAAGAATGGTTTGCCCAAATTCGTCCTGTATTGAGAGAAACACAGGGTTCTTTGAGCATGATTTTCTCATATTTGTTGTTGCGGCCGTCCAAATCTCAGCTGCAAAGCCAAATTTGCCTTGCTCTTGTTGAAAGATTGTTGGAAATATATTTTCTGGTTGATCAAATTGTTGGGAAAAATCCAATATTTTTATGGGAGATCACATTTGCTATTTAATTTCTCCTCCTTTTGATTATAAAAGGATAACATGTATCGTGTATTAAAACAACGATGGATGATTATTGAATTCCCTTTGTAGCACTATAATTCCTTGACTCTTGTGAGCAAAGAGCAACTGATGTAAAATCTATTCATGTTTTATTAATACAAAGAGGTGTTCTCGTTCTATTTCTCAAGCTCTACAGTAGCCCAGCGGCGTTTCACCGACGGTTGAGGGCCCAACCCTGGTGGATCAATCCATTTTTTGTATTTCTATTCTTTTATTTCTATTGTGTGAAGTGTGTCTACTGTTTATTTCAATTACAGAGTTGATTGACTGCTGTTAGATTGAATACAGATCCATTAACGAATTCCATTGCTATTTAATTTGTTGTTCATTTATCCTGCTATCATTATGAAAGCTTTGTCATTCTGTATTCAATTCTAAGTTATTATTCTTTGTGATTGATTGATCTGCAGTATTGGCCGGCGATAGATTGAAGTATTGAGATTAGTTAAGCTTGTAATTTCTATTCAAATTATATTGTTGTTCCATTTCTAGTTATTGCTTATTTCTAATCCATAGCTTTACTTTAGCAGATAGTCTGGTTACAGTTGTTGTGCATGCGTAGGAGTTACAAGATTGTTGTTCCTTTTTAGCCTTTGCAGTTCCTTTCAGTTATCTTTATCAGCAAGTAGTTTGAGTTTAATTTCATTTCGATTGTTTTAAGATCACCAAATGTAGAGGACAGAGGTTATTGCTCCCAAGTCCCCAGATTGGTTATCTTGCATCGATTTCTAAGGGAAGGAGTTATTGCTACTGTATCCCTGATCGATGTTTTGCAGTTTGATTTAATTCAAGTTTCGGAGCATTTCCATTTGTAATTAGGTTCCTTTACAAGCATTTGTTTATTCTTGAATTTAGAATTATGTACTACATCTTCACAGCATTTCTCTTGGATGAATTGCAGCCTCAGACAGAGTACACTCTTGAAATAAAAAGTCGCTCACAGATTGATAATTAATGTGAGATAAATAGGTGTTAAAAAGACACCTTTTGTACCTCAATAGGTACCAAGTTGCATGCATGTTTTCCTCACTAGTTTTAGCATGCATGGAATATACATGTGGTTTATTGGTCAGGATATGTCATTAGCATGGAGGACTACTTTGATTGACATTGGATTTGCCTAGCCTTACCATTTCTTGGATAAAAATGGTGTTGTGGGTTCATTTCATTGTTTGTTTTCTAGTTGATTCTCAAGTTCCTTTAGTTGTGGGTTGAGTTACCAGTTCCTAGAGCCTTGGTTGGAAAAACACTTTGGAGCCCTATAACAACTTGGGTTGAGTTACTAGCCCTAGAGCTTTGGTTGGAAAAATGCTCTAGAGTCCTTGGTGGGTTGAGTTATTAGTCTTGGAGCCTTGGTTGGACAAATACTCTGGAGCCTGGCAGAAATTGTGGGATGAGTTACTAGTACTGGAGCCTTGGTTGGAACAAACTCTTTGGATCCCTGGACAACTTGGGTGGATACCAATCTGGTGATGGTTTGTGATGTTCGACAGTGAGGTGGAATCATTGGTTGAGGCTTGAGGTGGTTTGGCCTCTGGAAGCCCTAGTTTGGTTTTGATTGATGTGTTTTATGAGATCCCACATTCATGCTTGGAATATGGCATGGGGGTGACTGGATGAAGAGATATTTGGCTCAGCCATGTCTATTGTCGAGTGGTATTTGGAAGTCCCATATTTGGTTGAATTTTTCTTATGGCAATATGATCTATTTTCCTATTGTGTTTATGGGTAAATATGCTTTTTATTATGTGGCTTATATGGTTGTTCTATGCTTGTCATTTTTGTTGTTTATATGTCGCTTATGAATATGTTCTACGACAATGATGATGTGTGGCTCTCATCATGTTTTGATTTGTAAATGAATGAACAATGAATCTATGACCTAATAGATGATAATGCAACTAATGTGATGAGGCATCAATGCTTCTTAGCAATTCTCATATAAGTATGAGACCCCTATCCTCATATATGTTGTTTAAACCTGTAGATTACATGTTTGATGAAATTCATGTCAGGGCTAGTAGGGGTCCAATCAATTCATTCCTAGAAGTGCCATGGAGTTATGGGCAGTGACCTGAGCCCTAAGCATGAAAAAGTGTCTTAGAAATCAAATTCGTAGGCACATAACTACTTGGGAAAGCCCTGAGTCAAATGCATACCCATGTTGTGGGAGTGAATGGAGGGTCCCAACCCCACTCATGCCCATGCCATTGGAATTATTGGGGGATTAATGCAACAAAGGGTCAGTTTGTCTTAGGGACTAGTCACCTGGAAGGTTTGGATGGCTCCCGGGGTTCTGTTGTAGGTGTATAAGGTATGAGTTGTTGTGTTCCATTGGTTCCACTTCCTTAACTAACACATATGGAGTTTAACCATATCATAGTAACTCCTTGTCACATGTTTACCCTGATTTTTCGATTACTTGGGTAGATGTGAGAGGAGGGTGTTACATGTATGTGATGCATCAAAAAAGGAAAAGGGAGGAGTACCTTATGTTACCAGGATTCACTGAGGTTGAGTTCGCCTACAACAATGGTTACCAGGATTCACTAAGGATGAGTCTGTTTGAGGCATTGTATGGACATATTTATAATACTCCCATCGGTTGGAGTGATCCGGTGAAAAGAGTATTGATTGAACCAGATATGTTAGAAAAATGGAATAGGAAATGCAGGTGATCAAAAATAATCTAAAGGTCGCACAGGATAGGCATATAATATATGAAAATTATAACCGGTTGTTTAGGGAGTTTCAAGTTGGGGAATAGGTGTAATTTCGCATAAAGCCCAAGAAGAGCTCCTTGCGAATTGGATCCTGTGCCAAGCTGGTACCTCAATTTTGTGGACTTTTCAAGATTCTTGAAAGGATTAGGCCAGTAGCCTATCGCTTGCACTGCCTTCGATAGTGAAATTCCATTATGTTTTCCATGTATCATTGCTTAAGAAGTATGTTAAATATGTTGATCATGTGATTGATTGGTATGTATTTCAGGCGGAGCCAAAAGGAGAATTCCAGTCAAAACCATAGTGTATATTGCAGAGAAAGATTCTCATGCTCCATAATTGAGCAATCGAGTAGGTTAAAGTATAGTTGAACCACTTTGGGCCCGATGAAGCTACATGGGAGAATGGCAGATCAGATGCAGGCTATGTATCCTTCTTTATTCTATGCTTGAGATAATGTCTTTGATGTGTGTTTCAGTATATGTTTGGGTATATATATATATATATGTGGATATAAATACAACCATGAGTTGTGTTATAAAGCTCCAAAAAGCATTATGGTGTCATGTCATTTTGGTTGTAATGTTGTTATGGTTGTCATGTTGATTGCTTCTTAACAAGTTAATCATTGTAAATATTGCAATGAGCTAAGTTATAAAGCTCCATGGGTATTATATTTTTCCAGCAGTCTTGTTGGCTATAGGTGTCATTAATCATAGAGGATGGTGTTCCCCGAAGGGGGAGGGTTCTGTAACAACCCTGGTGAAAATTCCATGTAATATAAGTTAATAAAGGAGAAATAATAACCATGGTTATGGAACATTTATTCCAAGCTGAATGTTGGGAAAAAGAATCCTAGTGTGGGTGTTAATTTGGCTTATTATGGCTAAGTAAATTGGAAAAGGAAATGACAAAGGAAAAGTGGCGTTAATTCACATTTTTTTTATGAAAATAATGGAAATTAGGAGAAAAGGAAGGTGAAAGGTTAGAGGTTGCATGTGAAGAGGAAAATGAAGGAAAAATAATGGAAAATGAAGAAAATAGAGGCCACAATAATAAAATAGAGGGAAGCCCCAGTTGGTTCTTTGGTTTGACGTCCCACATTCATGCTTGGAATATGGCACAGGGGTGATTGGCTAAAGGGTTAGAGGTTGCATGCGAGGAGGAAAATGAAGGAAAAATAATGGAAAATGAAGAAAATAGAGGCCACAATAATAAAATAGAGGGAAGCCCCGATTGGTTCTTTGGTTTGAAGTCCCACATTCATGCTTGGAATATGGCACGGGGGTGATTGGCTGAAGAGAGATTTGGCTCCTCCAATCTATGGTCGGGTGGAACGTGGTAGTCCCATACCGACTTTGCTTTTGCATTAATCAATAAGAGTTTCTTCTCCTTGGTATTTTATGTGCAAAGGTATTGGTTTATATGTGGATGCTATGGTTGTTATATCCTTAGTATTTATGTTGATTATATGTTGGTTATGAGCATGTTTTATGATAGTGATGATGTATGACTCTCATCATGTTTTTATTTTTGAATGAATGAACAATGAATATATGACCTAATAGATGATAATGCAGCTAATTTGATAAGGCACAAATGCTTCTTAGCAATTCCCAGATAAGTATGAGACCCCAAAGCATAGATATGTTGTTTAAACCTGTAGAATTCATATTTGTGACATGTTTGACGAAGTTCCTGTCATGGACAGTAGGGGTCTAGTCAACTCTCTACTCAATCATTGGCATTGGCATCATTGTCTCTATGTTTCATTTAATTTTTGTGAATTTCATGAAGTTCTGGGCAGTGACTAGGTCCTAGCCTTGGAATTCAACCTTAAATCTCATAGTCGCTGGCATAACACTGGAAGAATAAGGCAAAAATCATACTCTTGAAGTCTCATGGGAGTGACTGGGACCCATAGTCTCCTAGAGGGGCTGGAAAGGGAGTAACTAGGGCTCTAGGAGCTTGAATTTATGAGTTTCCTCAAGGGTTGATCACCTGGAAAGGTGGGTATCTCCTCGAGGTTCTATTGGTTGTGTGGATGATCAATTTGGTTGTGTTTTATCAGTTTTTCTTCCTTAAGGTGACCAAGGAGGTTGAATTAGATAGTAATATCCTCTCGTCACATGTTTACCCCAGTGGACCAGTTAACTTGGGTAAATGTGGGAGGAGAGTGTTACACCTGCAAACTTGCAAACCTATAAACAACCAAGCCTAAAACCTATAAACCTTAGGTCTCATTCTCTTTGACTATCGTTTACCTTTATTCTTGTCTTACCCTTTCCAACCTTGCTAAGACTTTGTCTTGCAATTTGATTGCTCATAATGGTGCTCCAACTTTTCAATGACTCATTCAAGTGATTGAGGCTCATCATACTCAATCCGATCTCTAAATGTTAATGGTAATCCACTAAAAAATATATAAACATTGACCTTCTCATTCTTAAGAAACAATACATACCTCAATAACTCCAAGAACTGAATCATGTACTCCTCATCTATCATCAATCCCATCTTTAGCTCATAAGACTCCTTGGACTTAGTGTCATAGTACCTTTATGAAAATTACTTCTTCCTAAAAAGTCTCTTGAGTTCATGCCAACTCAACTCCTTTTTCATGATGTCTCTAACATGTTTCACATCTTCCCACCAGATGTTTTCTTTATCTTTGAGGTTGAAGATAGATATTATGGCCTTCACGTTTTTTGTGTAATCATGCAACTCAAAGAATTTCTTCTTCCCAAGAAACCATGCTTATGAATATATCAAATTCTTCAAATCTCCATCAAAGATAGGTGGCTTGGTTTTCTTGAACTCATCTGTCAAATATCCCCTTTCATTCTTCCTGTAAGGATGATAATGATGATGACCATGATACCTATCTGAACCAGAACTAGAGTATAACCTGTATCCATCACCTCTCCTATCCGGTGTATCCAAGAATATGCCATATTTTATCATGTCATCATTGTCAAACTTATTCCCACAATGAGACCTATTACCATATTCCCCATTATTCCTTTCCTCCTGCACATAACTATCTCTGTGGTTGTCCATGATCAGGAGTTCATAAATTTTTCTCAAAACTCAAAGTTACAGGATTGAGTTGAAACCAGGATGGTTGTGTAGATCTTTTCTTCCTTATTCCGGCACTGTTAATAGTTCAAAAAACCAATGTTGTATGAGGGAGATATCACATTCTGATAGAAAAGCCAAACAAATAAATTTTGCGATAGTTTGACCAGGGTTGACTGGGATGCAAAGTCAGCAAAAGGAATATTCTAAGGAATTTTCCTTTCCTAAGAACCAATTACAGGATGAAAAGTGGCACCATTTGATTGGTCTAACTGGTTGTACATTGGTTTGGAGGACCAATTAAAAGGGTGCCACGTGGCTAGCCCTAAGGCTGCCACCTGTCCCCTTAATGGTGTATCAAAAATTTTGTGAGGTCCACAGGGCTCAACCCCGTGACCTTCGATAGAGAACACGCCCATCTAACTGCCCGAGCTACACATGATTATTAACCATCATAGTGGTCAGTTTTATGTTATAGTTCATTGCAATGGAGTATGGGGGTTGGGACTGTTGGCGGTCCCAACCCGCCCAACCTGCCAGTGGTCCCACAACAGTGTTCACATGGTAATTGTTAAACGTAACATTACAAACCTCCGACAATTCAAAAATACAGATAGCAAATAGTTTATAACACTTGTCACATGTCTATGTATAATGGTTATCTCTGACGTTTTATGCGTTAAACATCCACCTCAACTGAAGTTCCAACTAACCAAACCACAGTTTAATGCGCGTTCCGCTCCGACGGTTCTGCTAACCTTTATGAAGACCGCGGTTTGGGGTGTTCATGTGGCCACCCCAGCTGCAAAGTTTAAATGCGACGGTTTATTCGGCAGTGGTTTGGCAATGCTCGCCATTTCTGGCGGAGGAGCTAAATTTACTCCAATTAAGTGGAGTTCTCCACTTTTAGTGGAGCTTTTCTAGTTGTAACTAGGCAAAAGAGTAGGAGACTCAATTTTCGCCCATTCATAGTGAATGAAGAGTCATTTTTGACTAATTTGATTATTCTAGAGCCATTGGTGCAGATAAAATAGCCATTAGAGGCTTGTAACTACATGTAATAGAAAAAAATTTAGCATAATGAAAGATGGACGTGCCATTGGGAGCTAGACCAGTAGATGTAGCCCAGGAGGGGTGAACTGCTTCATCATGCTTGTTGTGTAAATTTCATGTGGTGACTTATTTCTCTGTTTTAAACTGATGTTCAGTGTTATTTGTGCTTATTTTCATGCTTCTAATTCACTAAAATCATCTACATTTCATGGTTAAAATCCTCAATCCTTAAGAAAACTAATGAGACAAGTATGCACATGTTTATAAACTGAAAAGACACTTAGCACAACAAAACTAATACAGTCCTTTCAAATCATATTGGTATCAGAGCTAGAGTTTATTCTCTAGTGTTGTTTAATGAAAATAATTGTTTAACTGTTTGCAAGTTTTTAGATGCTTACAAGGCTCAAGCTCAAGAGAGGAGAAGGAAAATTGGTGGGAGCAGAAGGGTCTCAAGAAGAGCGAAAGCAAAGGAGAGCAAGATTTCCACAATATCCACCTCCTAGTTCACCTCCTAAAGAAGCAGAAGCTGCATTAAGCATGTCTCATAGAGAAGGAGAAATTCATCAAGAATTTAATCCCAAAGAGGAAGAAAGAGTGTTTAGGAAAGCATTCCTTGACATGATTGAGATGGTTAGAATCATTTATCAAGAAAGGAATGAGAGACTAGAAGGAGAAGGATCCAAACTTCACAAAGAAGGATAGGTATCTTTAGGAGGTCACAATGATGAAGATAAGTCAAAGAAGGGAAATGGAGGAAATGGAGGCAATGGAGAGCCATCATCCTCACCCTCATCATCATCATCCTCTACTTCTTCTTCAGTAAATCAGATACACAAGTCAAAGAACACTGGTAAAATTCCAATTTTAAAACTTGATGTTAAGTTTGAATTGCCAATTTTTAATGGTGAAGTCAATGCAAAAAATCTTGATAATTAGATTAGGTTATTGGAGGTCTATTTCAGAATCCAGAACCTTCAAGATGATGATACCAAAATCCAATTAGCTTCATTGAGAATAGAAGGTGCATCACTTGTTTGGTGGGAATCCAAAACAAAGGAGGACATCAATAAGCATGGTAATATTATTCTCTCATGGTCAAATTTCATTACTGCTATAAACAACAGTTTTATCCATTATCTCATCTGCAGAAAGCCATAATGAACTGGAAAAACTTTAGGTAATTGAAGGGACAAAATGTGCAAGAATACACCCAAGAATTTAGGAGAATAGCTCTCTTATTAGTGGTATATTTGCAGAGCCAAGATACTTTGCTTAAGTACATAGGAGGCTTACATAGCTACCTAAAACATACTATTCTCATGTTTAACCCCACTAGTCTAGATGAAGTATGTGTTCAGGCCACACATCTAGAAGCTAGAGAGATAAACATTTATGAAGAGGGTAGAAAGAAACCTTTTAAGGGTAAATACAAATAAAATGCCGCAAAAGGTAAAAGCTAAAATAATGCATCTTTTAATAAAGAGGGAGAAAATTTGGTTTGTAAACATTGTTAAAAAGAAGGTCATGATGAAACTCATTGTTGGAAATTACATCCTGAAATGAGGCCAAAGAAACACAATAACAAAGGGAAATAGAAAACTGCAGCTAAAACTCAACATGATTTAGGAGATGATTCAGGTGACGAATCTAAAATTACAGCCATGGGATTGAAGAACATGAAGGGAAAATAAATTGAAACTAAACCCAGTACCGGTACATCAAACTGTCACATAAACACTCCAAATGAAGAAGAAAGAATTGAACTGTTTCATGTGAGGGTCATATCCAAACATACCAAGATTTACACACTGTTTGATAGTGGGTCACAAGAAAACTTAATCTCTAAAGACTTGGTCAAGAAACTTAACATTGATACCATACCACATCCAAAACCATATCCACTAGGTTGGATTTGTAAGGATGCAAATTTACAGGTTTCAAAGAAATGTATATTGCGAGAAATCACTGCAAATTTTGTTGACACAGTTGAATTAGATGTCGTTATGATTGAAATAATAGGTATTGTGTTGGGGAGACTGTTGTGTAACCAGCTCCAAAAATAGAAGAAAAGAGATATCAACGCCTTAGAAATAAGCCACTTAGAGGGGGCAAACTCCAATACATTACATAAATGAACAATTCTTGGATGAAATGAACAATTCTTGGATGATACAATTTACAAAACCTCCTTTCTATATATAGGAGTCCATGTGGCCATAATGTAATCCTAGCCAACCTAACAATAATAATTTAAGGGCACAATAATAACAAAATGGGGGTTACAAGGGTACAATAATAACAATAAGGGGGTTACACTAACAACAATAAGGGACTATACTAGTAATATAGGGACCTAACATATCCCTCTCCTTCAAAAAAAGTGTTGTCCTCAACGCTTGAGTAGCTCTGGGTGCTTTTGTATAAAATTCTCATCCTCCCATGTCGAATCTTCAGTGGGTAAGTTCTTCCACTTGATGAGATACTCTGAAATTGATCGATTCCGTAGTTGTCGAGTTCTTGTTTCCGTGACCGCTTCCGGTTCCAATATGATTTTTCCTTCCTCATCAAGTTCTGGCAATATTGTTTGAACCGGAATATTTTCACCTATAACCTTCTTTAAGCATGAAACATGGAAAACTGGATGTACTCGCGAAGAAGCAGGAAGCTCCAATTTGTATGCCATAGTACCAATCTTTTGCAACACCTTGTAAGGACCATAGTACTTTGGCGATAATTTATTATCCTTCTTAGCTTGCTCGAGGGACATTTGTTTATATGGTTGTAGCCGTAAAAATACCCAATCTCCTACATCAAAACTTCTCTCGCTGCGATGTTGATCTGCCCGTTGTTTCATTCGATTTTGTGCCAAATTCAGGTTATCCTTTAAGAGTTGGAGAACTTCTTGCTGATGCTCGATGTGATCTTCCACTGCTTGAACCTTCGAATTTTCCCTTAAAGATGATGTGATGGATGGTTGATGATATCCATAAAGTGCCATAAATGGGGTCATTTTTGCTGCAGTATGGAAGGAAGTGTTATACCACCATTCAGCAAGAGGTAACCACTTGACCCATTGTGTTTGTTTATCAGATACAAAACAACGAAGATATCCTTCCAAACGTTTATTTACTATCTCAGTTTGACCATCAGATTGAGGATGATAAGATGAGCTATGAGCTAATTGAGTACCCAAACAAGAAAATAACTCCTTCCAAAAATTTCCAGTAAAAATGGGATCTCTGTCGCTCACAATAACCCTTGGGCTTCCATGTAGCTTTTGAATTCTGTCCATAAATGTAGTAGCAATCGTACTTGCTTTAAATGGATGAGATAATGCACAAAAGTGTGCATACTTGGTAAGTCTATCAACTACCACCATGATGACACTCTTTCCTTCGGACTTAGGTAAACCCGTGATAAAATCCATTGAAATCTCCTCCCAACGTTGACTTGGAATGGATAAAGGTTGTAGAAGTCCTGGGGTCTTAATTGTTTCCACTTTATTCTGCTGGCAAACCAAACATTCCGCCACAAACTTTCGAATATCAGATTTAAGGCCATCCCAAAAAAATTCTTTCTTCACCCCGTGGTAAGTTTTTAAAAATCTTGAGTGTCCTCCTAAAGGAGAAGTGTGCAATTCCAGAAGAATCTTTTGTTTTAGTTGGGAATTCTTACAAAGATATAGGCGATATTTGTACCATAAGGAATCATTTTTCCAACTAAATGTATCAGATGTACTAGGATATTGCTGCAACTTTTGAATGAGTGTCCATACATCTTTGTCCTTCTTCCATTCATCTCTTGCTTCGGTTATCCAATCTGGTTGGATAATAGAAATGGCACAAAGCAATGCTTCCACCTCTTCATTCTTTCTTGAGAGTGCATCCGCAACAACATTAAGCTTTCCTTTTTTGTAGATTATTTCAAAGTCATAACCCAACATCTTTGTGACCCATTTTTGCTGCTCTTCTGAAGATAGTCTTTTTTCCAAAAAGTGTTTAAGACTATCATGATCATTTTTTACCTTGAAGTGTCTTCCCATTAGGTAAGTTCTCCATTTCTTTAGTGCATGCAGTATTGCTAACATTTCCTTCTCATAAATAGGTTTATGTAAATACTTTCCTTTGATTGGACGACTTTCAAAAGAAATGGGTCTTCCTTCCCGCATTAAAATAGCACGAATTCCATTTCCTGAGCCATCACATTCCACAATAAAGGTTTTTGTGAAGTCTGGCGTAGCTAAGACCGGTGCTAGGCACATTGCCTCTTTAAGATGTTCAAAGGCCTTAGTTGCTTCAGGAGTCCATGAAAATGCATCTTTCTTCAATAATGTTGTTAGAGTTGCTGCTATTCTCCCATAATTCTTAACAAACTTGCGATAATACCCTGTTAACCCGAGAAATCCTCGCAACTGCTTTATGGTTGTGGGAACTTTCCATTCCTTAATTGCTTTAATTTTGTTAGGGTCCACTTTAACACCCTCGTGAGATACAATATGACCCAGATATTCCACCTCTTGTACTCCAAAGAAACATTTGGACTTTTTTGCATATAATTGTTTCTCCTGCAATAGTTTGAGCACCCCGTCAACATGTTCAACATGATCCTTCCAAGACCTGCTGTAGATTAGTATATCATCAAAAAATACTAGCACAAATTTTCTAAGGAAGGGTTTGAAAATGGAATTCATCAACCCTTGAAATGTAGAAGGTTCATTGGTAAGGCCAAAAGGCATGACTAAAAATTCATAATGACCCTCATGAGTTCGAAATGCTGTTTTTGGAATATCTTCAGTCTTCATTCTAATTTGATGATATCCTGAACGAAGATCCAACTTGGTAAAACAAATTGCTCCATGTAATTCATCCAATAATTCATCAATCACAGGAATGGGAAATTTGTCTTTAATGGTGAGCTTATTGAGCTCCCTATAATCCGGACACATTCGCCATGATCCATCCTTCTTGTGTACCAATACTACAGGAGCAGAGAAAGAACTTTGACTAGGTTGAATTATACCGCCTCTAACATTTCTGCAATCATACGTTCAATTTCGCTCTTTTGGAAGTAAGGATATCTATAAGGCCTGATGTTTGGAGGAACACTTCCTGGAATCAAATGAATAGCATGATCATGATCATTAATAGGTGGGAGTCCTTGGGAGTTTCAAACACCTTGGAATGATTGTCCAAGACTTGCTGGAGATCTGCAGAAATAGATGATTTTGATGTCGGAACTTCTAGTGATCATAATTGTGCAATTACGCCTCGTTGTTATTTCTTTAGAAGCTTTGTCATGACATTAGAGCTTATTATCCTTCCCGGCTTCCCTTCAATACCCCGTAATTCGACTTCCTTTCCTTCTGAAAAAAATTTCAAGAAAAGTTCTTGAAAATTAAAAGCTACCGTCCCCAAAGATTGCAACCATTGTACTCCTAGTACAACATCAACACCTCCCATAGGAATGGAAAGCATTGGACTAGTCAATACATATTCCCCCATGGTTAGCTTGATATTTTGGCATTTTCTAGAGAAATTTATAGTTCCTCCATTTGCAACCATCACTTGACATTCTGGTGCTGGGTATAGGAAACAATTTAATTCCTTGGCTACCTTACAATGAATAAAATTATGGGTGCTACCTGAATCAATCAACACTATTACCTTTTCTTCTTGATATGTCCTTCTATCTTGAGAGTTTGAGGAGTGGTAATTCCTGCCAATGCATTACACGATATGGTCGGACTCATTTCTTCCTCTTCTTGGGTTGGTTCCTGGTGTATGTTATCACTCTGTAATTAGCAATATTGGCAAAGTCCAACCGCAGAGGTAACATCAAACCGCTTTGGGATTCAAGGATCTAGCCCTCCTGAATCCAGAGAGGGATCTCTCTATAAATGAGTTCAAAGATGTGATCTTTAAAGACTGGAATTATGATATTAGGCTAGTTATGAAGAGCATGGGTTTGTTTTGTTTGTTTTTGGTTGGGCGAAGACATGGTGAAGGTGAAAGTAGTTCAAAATAAAGGGTGAAGAGCCTGCAAATGAAGGAATGTTTCAGTTGATAGCAAAGGACAAAGACAACTTTAACCCATTGGGCTATGGAGTCATAGGAGGATTTAATTGGATAGCAAATTCAAGAAGGATCCATGGAGCAAGTCATGTACATCAAAGGATCTCTTAAGGTGATTAATGGAGTGAAACAAATAGGCAGTGAAAGACTTAAACAAGTGAAAAACACAAAGCACAGTCTAAGATCAAGTCAGTACTTTTAAACTAGCTTGCTTTCAACATGTACTAAAGGAGAAACATAAAAGTATTTCTGTTGATCAGGTAAGTGCTTTTAAACTAGCCTGCATTGAAGTACTTTCCATCAGAAACATTTAAAAACAGTTCAAACAGCTTAAGATCAGGTAAGTGCTTCTAAACCAGCCTGCTTCAGCATATTCGATAAGGGAACACAGATGATAATCACAAAGAGCAATCTAGATCAGCTAAGTACTTTTAAACTACGCTGCATTGATAAACTCCAAGGATAACATAGAAAACATTCATCTCAAAGAGCTATCTAGATCAGGGAAGTACTTTTAAACTAACCCGCATTAATAAACTCTTCAAAGAGGACATTCAAATGAAGAAAACATAGAAGATAAAGCTTTCAGTAAGAGTAGGGTACCGTGGAGAGTATATCCTAACTCTATGTTTGCTGCTCTTTATCAGAGAAAGTGAACAGAGTGAAAACATTAAGTAAAATGACAATTGATAGTAAGGAACACATCACCATTGACATAGTTTCAGAATTCCATGAATCAGCAGCTTGTATTGATGTTCAAACCAGTTACAATCAGCAAGCCCGGTGGGTCTCTACATCTTTGAACTTCTCATATCAGCTTATGTATCTTTCAATTACAGAACAGGGCATCAGTGGCTTCAGAATGACTATTACATGCGTTCAGATGTCCCGAGACCAACCATTTTCTCATCTTCTACAGAGGTATTTATAGAAGAATGAGGCGGTGGTAAACTATGAAAAGATCTGTTTGGATCAATTAATACAGAAGATGACTCTTCGGTACTTTGAGGGCCTCGATCAAGAAATCTACAGGTGTTCATCAGCATTAATTGATGTACACTTACAATTAAGCTCAGTGGGAGCTTTTTGCCGTCCTTTGAAGCTCGGAGTTATGCTGGAGTGACTTTATTTCTGCTTCCCGAGATGAAATGATCTAAATATCTACTTCTGAACTGTTCTTTAATCTTCTCGAATGGTTCTGCCGACAATTAGAGACAAGATAGGCTCAAAATTAAGTATTAATTGTTCGTGAGGTGCTTTGATCCTCAACGAGGCTAGCAGTGTCTTTGGAGGTTGTAGAGGTTCAATTAGCCTCTTCTTATAGCGGTGGGGAATTTCTCGACTCCGACAGAGATGTCTTCGTCATTTCCTAAAACACTTTAAGTTACTTGAGATCCGTGTTTTTGGGTCTTCAATCTCTCAGGTTCTGATAAATTTTGTCTTTGGCATGAAACTCTTTAATAAATGATGATTTTACCTTGTCTTACGGTGCGCGAGGGCGGTAAGCGGGGTCGAATGGCATCGATAGGTCATGAAATCATTGATAAAACATAAATATAACACCCCTCGAATGATTCTTTATGAACTGCGGAAGACGGAGGATACGTCACCCTTGGCCTTTGTGGTTTCTTCAAAAATGGCGGAAGAATTCATTCGAGAACACCTGCAAAAATACAAACAAATTTGTTATAAAATCCTGACGTATTTGGTTTTTCGTTTTGAGAGCGTAGAAGAGCACGACCATCGGATGGCATCATCCAACGGTGGAGATTAGCGAGAGGAATTTTAAATGACGCGGGAGGAAGAATAAAAGCACGCAGAACCGTCGATCGCCGCGATGAGCAACGATTAGGGAGTGACTTGGGGACCGTCCGAAGCGACTACGTGGACGGCGGATTTAATCGAAGGATCACAATCGGGGAGGTCACACAACAACATGCGATTGAAACATTTGCGATTGAAACTTTGCACGATTGACGCGTGTTGTCCAGATCATCGAAGGGAGGCAGACGGCCCAGATTTAGCAGGAGGATCGTAATCGGGGAGGGAAAAAAAGTGCATGCGATGTAAAATTTCCAATGCGATTAAGCATTGGCCTAGATTGATGCACGAGATCGGATCGACGCGGAAAAGTGAATCGGAGGGTTTTGAAATGGGGGCAAGACTTGTGATCGGGAGGGAATAAGGGCCGTTGGATCGTGGCGGAAATAGAACGGACGGGATGTAATCGGAGGGCGAGGGAGAAGAATGATGCGGAGAGGTGCGGAGACAAATATCTGAAGCCGTTGGATGCTGACGGGACAGACGATTTGCGCGATGGAATCGGGGTGAGACGGAAAGGTCACGTGATTGGTGATCGCGAGAGGGAACTTGCGATTGAGAGCCGCGCAGTCGATACGAGAACAAGATCGATGGTCGGGAAATTTAATCGGGGATCGGCAATCGGGAGGCGACAGCAAGGGGATGCGATTGGAACGCGGCGATGCGATTGAGCGTTGTCCATCCGATCAACGAGGGAGATGGGACGGGCCAATTTAATCGGAGGATGCGCGATCGGGAGGTCACAACAAAGCATGCGATTGAAATATTGCGATGCGATTGAGCGTTGTCCCGTCCACGTCACGTGGGAGATGGACGGCCGGATTTAATCGGAGGATCGCAATCGGGGAGAGTCACAACAAAGCATGCGATTGAAATATTGCGATTGTGCGCGGATCAGTTAGATCGGGTCTAGATCAAGCAGTCCCGGATCCTTTAATTTTTTGCACTTGGCGGGACCCTTATACTTTGTGAGAAACCCATAATTTCGATAAACACCAAGGTTTTGAGTGGGATCGGGCGGGAATATATATGATAGGAAATGTGCGCCGATCGCGTGAGGCAGGTGTATGGAGTACCATGGGCCGGGCTTTATATAACTAGGGCCAATCACTGATGCGGAACGTTCGGGCCGATCTTTCAATCTAACCCATTTGTAACTTCTCCGATGCGTTGCGCATCGGTCTTTTTTGATCTACCCCATTTTTATTTATCACGTGTCCTTAAGTTTTTAACTCAAAACTTCGGAAGAAGTGGGTTTTGGAGTTTACACGGAAAAATATTGATCGGAGAGGGATTTTTCAATGGTTTAGCGCACAGATTGCGAGCCCACGAGTAAATGAAATAACAATATGATACAGGTTTTAGGACAAAGGGAGTGATCGCAATCGGCATTTTGAAATGGCTCACTGAAACATGCACACTTTGAATCTTTCCGATGCGATTAGCGCTTCATGGGTCTGGCGCTTGGTTTTTATGATGAGGGCGTATTGGGGGAAGTGGTTTGGAAACTCGAGACGAGGGCTTAAACCCTTAAGAGATAAAAGGGTTTTTTACCATAGTTTTCAATGATTTTCAAAAGGTTTACGAGGGTTTCGAAGCGGAGTTCGAAAGAGAAGTTTGGAACTCTGCAGAGGCAATTTTCATGAAAGAAAGGTGAGGGAAAATGGACAACAAAAGGAAAATGATGAAAAATATGAAGGTTAGTCTGCTGAGAGGAAAAAAGGGGGAAAGAAGGAGGATATTGCGACCAGTCTTCTCATGGAATTTTTTAGCGAATTTTGAGTTTACGAGAAATAATAGTGAAAACCTCGAGACATGAGCATGAGATCGTCTACGAGGCTTCGAAAGAGATAACATTTTGGCCGGGAAAGTGTTTCTTGAAGGCTGAAAACATGTTTTGGCCACCTTTTGATAGACCAAAATTTATAAGGTGGCCAACAGTGTATATCCTCTTCTTGTTCATTTTCTTCTTCCTCTTCACAATCTATGTAAAATAATTTCTTCTCAAGCCACACTTATGACCTTTAGTGTATTTGCTATCACAAGTTTGTAGCAAAGCCACTTTTTGCTCTTTTTCTTCCAATTGTTGTGGTCATCGGCCCTTTGTAGGTTGTGGAAATCTGGGCGTAGCAACACTTCCTTCTTTATAGAATTGAGTGGTAGGCTTCCTTGTACGCCATTATTTTACATTCAGCAGCTTTTCTTGCCAACTCAGAATGCCTTCTCCAATGAGATACTGGTTCCAAAACACGAACTTCATGTTGGATGTTATCCTTTAGAGTGCCTATGATGAGATCGATCATGTGTTCCTACCGGAATATCGGTTACCCTTATATTCAATTTTTTGGAAGTCCTCAATGTCTTTTGCCCACACTAAACCCTTTTGTTTGAGATTTATCAATTGGCTAAAGAAGGTGTTGCTCTTTGTATCCTCATAATGTGCTATCATTTCCTCATGTAAAAAATTGACCAAGTAATAATTTTTTTATGGGATCAAAGCCATCAATACCATACAAATAGTATTTTGTTCTAAATTTAAAGTTGCAATGCGTACCTTTTGTGTGTTTTCACGTTATGGAGATCAAAATATTGCTCCATGTCTGTAGTATCCATGTTACGGGATCCTTTCCATCAAACTTCCTCATATCCATTTTTGGAATATGGTGGTTCTTCCCGCCAACATTAGAGTTTATGAAATCTGCACGATATTTATTTTGTTCTCATCATGAGGTTCTTCTACTATCTTTTCACCATTAGGAAACATTTCTTGTATCAACTTTGTCAAACCTTCGATGTACGCTTTTAGATCATTCTTCATGTTTTCCCATGTTTCCTTTCATGTCATCCCATCTTAGCTTCCATGCCATCCATCTTAGCTTCCCGCCTTTCTTCAAACCATCCATCTTTGCTTCCACGCCTTTCTTCAAAACTTCCATTTCATTTTTTGTTGCTCTTTGCGAGGTGAAAATTTGTTGCACTTGCTCTTGTAATTTTGATAGATCATGTTGCAATTATTCATCTTCATGAGTCATAGTAGAGCCTTACGAAGAGCTTAATGGGTGTTGAATTATTTTTACTGGGGCAGCATGTTATACAGAACCCAATACGATACCTATTCTACAATATGCCCTTGGAATCAATTCAAATTGATTCTTAAACGGAAACAAGACTTGTATGCAGTCGCAAAAAAATACACACTTTTTCTTACTTTTGAGGAGCTACGATATTGAAATTGGATTATCTTTGTAATTGAAGCACTTCAATATTTGAGATTTTGGTATCTTGATTTAGCCCTCTAAATTATCTTTCGAATGCCACAAGTCTAACTTGATTTGGATTCTCCAAGACAAAGTTGTGTCCAATCTCCCATGATGACCTAATTATGGATTGGTTCGAGTACGGCAAACTTGTATGACTTGCCACGTGTCAGCACATGTTTGCGTCCTTCAGCTACGAAATTGATATCCAAAAAACTAAATTAAATTGTACTAGTGACCAATTTTCTGACACTCAATCCGATGCTCGAGAGAGAATTTATGAAGATTTTCCCACGATCACACCTCTTTGAGATGAAATTCGGGAGCCTAAAAAAGCACTACCTTCTACGAGATCATGCTCTCCAAAAATATTTCGAACCAAGATATGAAATTTTTTGATGATGTTCCCTCGAGGATTTCGGCTTCGTACCCTATGAATTTCAGCTTACGAGACTTCGTAGAAGAAAAAAATTATAGCGCAAATTCACGATGACTCGTTTAGGAGCACAGAAAGAACCTAACTTCCATGAGATCCTTATCTTCGAAAATATGTGCGAACCAAGCTCTAAAATTTTTTAGAAAATATTCCTCTGGATTTTCGGCTTCTCACTCTAAAAATTTCGGCTTACGAAACTTCGTAGAAAAAAATTTATAACGAAGATTCCACGATGACACCGTTTGGAAGCGGCGAAACCCTAAGAATCCAAACCTCCTAATACCAAATGTTGTGTAACCAGCTCAAAAATAAGAAGAAAAGAGATACTCGACGCCTTAGAAATAAGCCACTTCGAGGGGGAAATCTCCAATACACATTACATAAATGAACAATTCTTGGATGATACAATTTACAAAACCTCCTTTCTATATGTAGGAGTCCATGTGGCCATAATGTATGATCCCTAGTGAGCCTGATCGTAATCCTAACATCGACCTAAAAATAATAATTTAAGAGGGCAGCAATAATAACAAAATGGGGGTTACAAGGGTACAATAATAACAATAAGGGGGTTACACTAATAACAATAGGGGACTATACTAGTAATATAGGGACCCCTATGAGTCCTTAATTGTATAGACAGGGAAAGCGATCTTCCATCTCCACTGACTAAAAAATATCATTTATTCAAAGATGTCAAAGGAGTACAATGTTAGAGCACATGCTTAAAGAAGACAAATATTGCTATGGTAAATCTTTGCAGGCAGGTAAAAGGGGCTGGTAAATTCAAGTAAAGAAAATTTTTTTTCTTCTTATGATTAAGCCTAAAGTTGATGTTAATCATGAATCATTTGAGGGATGTGATCCTAAGTTGAAATCATAATTATATGATGTAGTTAATGCACATCATGAGATGTTTCAAGAGCCAATAGGATTGCCTCCAAAAAGAGAGATTCAACATGAGGTTCGATTTACGGCAAGATTTCCCTCTTCCAAACATCGGTATGGATCGCATGTCGAAAGTAATGGAGAATGTTGAAATAAAGAGAGGCAAATCGAAAGAGATGTTGGACAAAGGAATCAAAAGTCCAAGCACCTTGCCATGGGGTTCACCCATAGTCTTGATACCAAAGAAAGATGGGACTTGGCGCATGTGTGTAGATTTCCAAGCTTTGAACAAGATTATGGTAAAGAAATCATTACCCACTCCCAAGAATAGATGATTTGCTTGGATCAGTATGAAAGAACGCAAATTTTTTCACTAAGTTATATTTACAAAGTGGATATCATCAAGTAAAATTGCGAGAAAGTGATATATAGAAAACTACATTCAAAACCAAACCGAGGATTCTTTGAGTGGTTAGTTATGCTACATTTGGTTTGTGTAATGCACCGGGAAACTTTCATGCGTGTTATGGATAGTGTTTTACGTCCATTGCTTGATGCAATTTGTGATTGTGTACTTAGATGACATATTTATTTTCAACAAAACAACGAGAAGATCATGTCTTGCATGTGAATAGAGTGCTTGATACTTTGAAGAAAGAAAAATTGTTTCTTAAGATGTCAAAGTGTGAGTTGGGAAATACTTCTTTGGTCTATTCGGGACATATTGGCAAGGAGGAGGGAGAGTTGAGAATTGATCCTTATAAAGTGGAAGCTATTGTGAATTGGCTCATACAAAATAGTAGCTTAGGGGTAAGAAGTTTCTTAGGTGCGGCTCAATATTGGAGAAATTTTATAGCTAACTTTTTCTTCCATCGGCTGCTCCTATGCATACGGTGACAAGTGTGAAGAAAGGCTTTATAAATGGGGAGAAAACAACAACAAGCTTTCGAAGCTTTAAAATACAAGATCGGTTCAGCTCTAGTCCTTGCATTACCAAATTTGAGACAACCATTCGAGACTCAAGCGATGCTAGTGATTATGCCATGGAGTGCGGTACTTTTTGCAACATGGTAAGCGTATCATTTTTCATTTTGAGAAACTTTTAATGTTGTTGTAACTAATTATCCTACATATGAAAAATAACTATATGCATTGGTACAAAGTGTCAAGAAGTGGAAACACTACTTGATGGATAAAGGACTATTATGCATATCGATCACAAACACATTACAAATACTTTCGATCGCAAACAAAAGTGTTGCAATAATCAAGACATTTCGGGTGGATGGGATTTCTTAAGCAGTTTCACTTGGTTATAAAGGTACAGAAGGTATTTTCAATAAAGTTGTTGATATGATTTCAAGACCAATCATTAGTGCATCTACTTTTTACTCAAAAATGATTTTTTTATACATGAGAGTTACATAAAACAATATGCACATGACATTGATTTTCAAGATGTGTATGCTAGTTTGAGTGAAGGGACTCAAGTTGAAGAAAAAATATTATCACATGCATAACAATTTGTTGTTTCATTTGGGCAAGTTGTGTATACCATAACTAAAGAGGCTAAGTGTCATGAGAGAAGCTCATTCATCTCTTATTGATGGACACTTTGGGGTAATCAAAACGATTGTCACATCTCTGAGAGGTATTGCTATTGGCCTCACATGATAGATAGTGGTGTCACATTTTGTAATATGAGTTGTTCTATGTGTGCAACAAGTAAGCCTAGTAATAGGGAAGCTTGGGTTGTACACGCCACTACGATACCATAAGGGCCATGGGAGAGTGTCTCCATGGACTTTGTTGGAGGAGTCTACCTATGTCAAGAAGACAACATGATTATCTTTATGTAGTTGTGGATAGATTCGGTAAAATGTGTATACTTATGCCATGTAAGAAAACCATTCTTGATGAACTTTATTTTCAACATGTTTGGGTTCATTTTGGATTGCCAACTTCTATTGTTAGTGACTCGAGGGGATTCCAAGTTCATTAGGAATTTTTGTCGAAATCTATGGAAGATGATGGACACAAAGTTGAAAAATGTCGATTTTCATCCACAAACAGATGGACAAACCAAAGTTGTGAATAGAACCATTATGCATCTATTGATAGAATATTACGACAAACATCCTAAGTTTTGGGATGAACAACATACATTACATTCATCATACAGCTTACAATTGGGAAGAGCACTCTTCTACAAATACATCACCTTTTTGTATGCTTTGGGTATTTGCGAAAATCGCCATTAGACTATCATCTTTGGGAAGGATGTTGCAATTTATGGCCATAGTGACATTGATGAGGCTCGAAAGTTCATTGAGAAAATTCAAATTATACATCAACAAACTACGGGAACAACTTGAAAAAGTCAAAAGAAAAATATAAAGATGCATGACAAACATAGAGTTTATCACAAGTTTCAAAAAGGGAGATGAGGTAGGTTGCATATTATGTAAATAAAGGATGCAAAGGGAAGGTAAAAATGTCAAACCCATTTGCTATGGTCCATTCAAGAGATCATAAAGCAAGTTGGTAACAATGCATTTCAACTTGACTTGCCTTCTTATATGAAAATGTATTCAATTGTTAATGTTGAAAACTTAAATTTGTATAAGCCATATTTGATCAATGATCGAGGAAGTGATGTTCAACTACCTTCTATTTTAAATATTTCTCTCTAGAATTTACTGGATGAGCTCAAAGAAGATACAATTCTTGACGAAGGAGGACAAAGATCATCCAGAGGGAAGTGTTGACTACCTCGAGAGTTGACTCAAAGGAACTAAACCAAGCGAAGGCAAAGTGGATGGAGTTTGGAAAGGTGAGGAGTTGTACTCATCTCTTGAACAAGTAATCGAAGTCTTTGGGAGTCCAAAGCTTCCCAATGGGGAGGAGTGATCGGGAGTTCATAATTTTTTCTCAAAATTAAAAGTTATAGAGAT
This sequence comes from Pinus albicaulis, assembly GCA_034641835.2. Taxonomy (NCBI): domain Eukaryota; kingdom Viridiplantae; phylum Streptophyta; class Pinopsida; order Pinales; family Pinaceae; genus Pinus; species Pinus albicaulis. The sequence goes on along the minus strand of JAXQQM020069398.1, from coordinate 45,550 downwards.
TGGGTTGAAACAAGGATGGTTGCGTAGATCTCATTTTCTTGATTCAGACACCGCAGTGAGACAATTCGAAAAATCGATGTCATATAGAGGGAGATATCAGCTTTCTAATCAAAAAGCTAAATAGGGAAATTTTGTGATAGTTTGACTAGGGTTGGGACGGGATACGCTGATCAATGAGAGAGAATATTCTAAGAATATTCCTTTCATCAAAACCAATTATAAGATAACAAGCGGCACCATTTGATTGGTTGAATTGGTTATGCGTTGGTTTGGAGGAATAATTAAAAGAGGGTGCCACATGGCTATGCCACGAGGCTACCATGTGTCCCCTTAATGGTGTATCAAAATTTTTGTGAGGGTCCGCAAGGCCTCGACCCCATGACCTCACGATGCGGATCATGTGCCGAATCTAACCACCAGAGCTACACATGAATCTTAACCATCGCCAGTGAGTCGAGGTTTATGTTATAGTTCATTGCAATGGAGTATGGGGGTTGGGGACCGCCGGTTGTCCCAACCCTGCCTGACGGTCCCTCGCAACGATGTTCACATGGTAATCATTAAACGTAACATTACAAACCTCCAACGAGTTCAAACATCCAGAGCAACAAATGGTTTATAACTTACTCGTCACATGGATATGTATAACGGTTTATCTCCGACGGTTTATGCACTAACCATCCACCTCAACCGGAAGTTCCAACCAACCAAACCACGGTTTAATGTGTGTTACGCTACGCGGTGCATTTAACCTTTATGAAGACCGCGGTTTGGGAGTGCACGTGTGGCCACCCCCAAAAGCAAATTTTAAATGTGACGGTTTGTTCGGTGGTGGTTTGGCAATGCTCACCATTCTAGCGAAGGAGCTAAATTGACTCCGATTAAGTGGAGTTCTCCACTTTTAAGTGGAGCTTTTCACAGATAATAGCTTGGGCAAAAAGAGTAAGAGACTCAATTTTCACCCATTCGGAGTGAATGAAGAGTATTTTTGACTAATTGGAACATTCCGGAGCCATTGGTATGAGAAAAAAACCATTAGAGGCGAAGTAACTACATGTAATAGCAAAATTTTGAGCATAATGAAAGATGGACATGTCGTTGGGAGCTAGACCCGTGAGATGTAGCCGAGGAGGGTGGCTTGCTTCATCATGCTTGTTGTGTAAATTTCATGTGGTGACTTATTTCTCTATTTTTACAGTTTGTTGTTCGGTGTTATTTGTGCTTATTTTCATGCTTCTAATTCACTAAAATCATCTACATTTCATGGTTAAAATCCCCAATCCTTAAGAAAACTAATGAGACAAGTATGAACATGTTTATAAAGCATTTAGAAAAAACACTTAGCACAACAAAACTAATACTGAGTCCTTTCATAACCTCATTCCATGTCTCTGCCAAATACGATAAAGCTCTAAAGGATAGGCGCATTAACCTACATGTTTGTTTCTCCTACTCCCTATGCAAGTCTCTCCTATGGTGAATGATCTTGTCATTACAGCTCATTGCAACTCCTTATTTTCGTCTTCTAAACTTCTCAATGTGTCTACTATGTGATGGGAATACTCATTACCATGCTTCTCATTTGATCTATAGGAAAAGTATCAAGAACTATAACCTACCATTATGTTATTCATATTTTCCTTATACACCATTGCTCAAAGCATACCATGTTATACTAAACCAAGTATAAACAAAATTAACATACCTCAATATGAAGTTCGGGGGATTTTATCTCATCTACCAAAATCAACTAAATTAGCATGATACATGTATAGTCATAATTTTGAATTTAGTATTAATCAGCTATTAAATGACTAAGATGGTACACATAAATGATCAATCCAAGGATGTCTTTTATTTCAGACAGCGGTACCTGTTGTATATCTTTGCGAAATACATCAAACTAGAAGCAAATCAAGTAAAGAGAAATTGTTGCTAAATCAAATGTTGAAATAAATCACTCATGCAATAATAAAAGCCATACAACAGAAATGTAATCATGCCTTAATTAACTATACCTAGTGCACCACACTTAATTATACCAATTGGTATCTCTAATCACATCTGTGTAATAGCATAATAATATTGGAATTGAAGCAAATCTACTCACATCCAGAACAGCGACAACAACAATTCCACCAATACATAAAGAAAATATGAAATATACTACAACTACCTTAACCACTGCAGTACTTGCTAAAGAGGAGGGCCCTTCCTCCCTAGTAGGGCGCGGGAAGAGATAGAAACTTAAATGGAAACTAAATTAGACAATGCATGTAACAGGAACAACGTGATACCTTTGTATTAATGTGACCAAAATTACAGAGCCAAAATTAATATTGTTCTCCGCTAACCCCTTAACTTCCAGGGTCGAGATTTATATAATGGTTACACGTTCAGAAAAACGAGGAACAGATCAGTCATGAGAATCTTACGATTCTCATGCTGATCAAAATAAGATACATATAGTTACAACCACTTCTTAATAAAATGTCTGACAGGAAAATATAGATTACAATCAAAACTGCCCCAAAATCTGTCATCCTAAAATACAGTATGTAATGACTTCTACATTGTCTGTAGAAAATGACAACTATAGTGTAACAGCGATTGCGGCCAGGTCAGCAACCAGAAGTTAACAATTTCCAATTAGCGTTACAGTTGTAACAGTAATTAATATAGCGGGTTTGTAACAGCACCGTGATGTAACAACATCCGTGTTGTAACAACTCACTGTAACAGTACACTTTCACTGCTTCTGTACACCTCATGCCCTAGATCTTTTGTGCTAAAAAAACATCTGGAAGGACAACAAAAGACCAAAGAACTTCTTCCAACATTTATCCCAGTTAGTCATAAAAAAAAAAGAAACGATATATCATAATAATCGATGAAACGGCAAGATAATAAAAATAAGGTAAAACAGCATTGTTTAGGATAGAAAGCAGGAAAAGAGGCAAAGATAGTCCCAACGATTGCAGTCACAAGGTAACAATGGGGAAAATAGATGTAGGAAATAAGTACAAAACTGGCACCCAACATCTCCCCCAGTTGAAGCACTTGCATGTCCTCATGCAAAATCTCATCTCCCATGAGAATACCTCTGATGCAGGTCAGTGAGATCATAAGCGTCGGTTGTGTCTTCATCTGGAGACTTGTACCCTTGAGTAGCCATCAATTGTCGTACCCAAGACTCTGCTTCATACCTGCTCAGTTCATAATGAATCTGGTAATCTTCTATTAGTAGCCAAATCAAAGGGAATTTAAATCTTAGCCCAAGCCAGGAAGCGCCAAGGGTCTGTATTATCTGGGCATATGCTAGTACATGTGTAACAGCTACCACAAAGTTCTGATATGCAAATGGGTCCCCTTCCAAAAGCTCAACACTGCTAGACTTTGTACGCTTCAGACACCCAGTCAAGGCTCAACTCTTCATTAATGAAAATTGATTAAGGAAAAATTTCACAATCCTCCTTTTGTAAGTGGCAGAAGGTTCCCTTATCCTAGGCGTGCTCATAATCCTTCTAAATTCCCACCTTGATTCGACGGCTCGTCCTGGTTCTGCCCGGATCCATAATGTTGTCTTCTCTTCATTGGCATCCATAGATTTGGTGGACAGATGCCACTCAATCTGATTCCTCATAAATGACACAAAGGCTTGTAACTGCAAATCCCCCATGTAGGAGAATATAGTCACCACCATTTGCATACTTACGTGCTCACAAATGATATTATACAAAAATAACTCACACAGCAGACTTTGTTTCTTCAAAATTAGAAGCATGAAAGACATCTAAAAATGTGCGAGTGGAAAAAACCAGATAGGCCATATTCTCCATGACGGTTTTTAACTGAAATAGGTTATAGTGTTCCCGTAGGAAAATGGGGTAAGATGGGAAAGGTCGCTTGCACCCCAACAAATTGAGGGCAAGCTCATGGAGTTTTTGCTTATCCACAGTCAGATCCTGAACCTACTGTTATAACAGCAACAGTTTTTCCTCCTACTTCTTTACGGCTTCCTTCCGCTTATACTCTTCCCAACCTTTCTTTAGCTCTTCTTTCATCCATTTTTCCTATAAAGCACTTATCTCCTTCTGATGTTCTTTCAACGAGATCACCCCCTCCCGAAGGGAGATTGCTTCATGTTTCCACTTCTGCAATTCTAAAATCAACAAAATTTTCTCAGAACTCCATCCCGTGACGGGACCCAACATTCCTCTGCATTTAACATCAACATCAATAATGGGTGTAATAGCCTTTGTTGGATGGGTCTGCTCCACCTATACTACTGGTTCTTGTGTAACAGCAGCTTCATCAATGGGTTCTTGTGTATAATCCCCTTCATTTTCGCCTAGGGTAGCCTCTATGTCTACTACTTCTTCTATAACAACAGTGGCCTCCACAAGTTCTTGTGTATCGGCCTCTAGGTCAATCACTATGGGAGGCTCTGCTTTAACTGTTGGTTCTTGTGTACCAGCAGTATCCTTAGCAGGTTCTTGTGTAACAGCCTCCTGAAGTTTTGTTTATGTTTCCATTGGGCTAGTGTTTTCCCCATAGACCTTATACCCTGTTGTTGTTAGTCCTTGAGAACATGTTGTGCATACGGATACTGAGATTTCCTTCCCCTCAAATAATCTTTGTTTCAACTGTTCATTTTCATTTCTTAAATTTTCAAGTTCTAAAAGCAGAACATGAGTTTTGTCCTTACCTGGCGAGGAGGGTTCTCTTTCTTCTTCTTCTGATTATTTTGCTTCTTTCTGCTTTCCAGTTGTGGGCAATGGTTTTGTTGGCAAGTTAACTCTCACCCTCTGTTTTGGTTGTCTGTCCCCAATTGGCTTGTCAATGAGTTCTTTTCCAATTCTGACCCTGACGGCAAGTCAGGACTTAGCTTCTGCATGACTTCCTTCCGAAGTTGCGGCCTGTTTTCTCCGGCTTGTCCTAGGCCTTTTTCGTTTAAATTCTTCCCATCTCCTTCCCTGTTGGCTTAGGGTATCCAACACGATCAATTTAATAATTCCATGATTGGTCACACATGCTTCAGGATGTGTTGTTGTCTTCACCATCACCGCCATATGCTTTATGTATCCCAATAGGAAAAATGGGAGGTTGATCTTCTGCTAGTGCCAAAGATTATTAGGTAGAGGGAAGTGGTAATTGAAGATGATAGTGGATCTCCCCTCGCAAGTAATGTCCTTGATTAAACCCAGGGCGACATGTGCCCATGGTTAGGGGAGTGATAATCTGTCAACTCCTCTTCCCTTCTTTTCCAACCTTTCCTCTCCTTCAAGAAAATATTCCTTCAAATAAGGGTCATTGATTTTCCTGTTGAACCATCTCCGTCCTTCTACTGGCAATGCGGTCACTCGAGCAATCACTTCTTCTGTCACTTCAATTTGTAGGCCCCTGACTCGGGTCTAGTGGTTATTCAAATTCTGAGTGAATTCGATTGCAATAGCCTCATTCGAGCCTTCCAATTTCTGAAAATATTCAATCCACCCGGCGTCCCTAAACACCTGATAAGCTTTCAAATAGTTCTGCAAAGCTTCCATGGAGTCTGGCTTGTGTCTTACTGTTGCTCCTCCCATCTTGTTGTTATTATGAATCACTCTTTGAGCTCAACCAACTAAAATATCGTTGCACTACTTGTTTCTTCTCAGCACCCTGCTCTGCTTCTCCGAATGAAGAATTTCGAACGAGGATGCAAGGCTTCAGCTAAGGAAGGTGATGGGAGGTGACAGGATTTGCGAATTACCAAATCGTACTTCACACATTCCTACATAAATGTCTAATTATGGAAAATACTGGGCTTTAAGTACAAATGCCTTTTCCGACCGAATTTGGTCATAATTGGCTATCGTGCTATTTAATTTGAGGCATGCAAGGTTAATAACGGTTTTATGACTATAGATTTATTCAATGATTACGAGATTTATTCCACCCCTGCTTTAATGGTGACAGTCGCCCATGTTCGTCACAAGAATATCATCACTTGCCATTAACCCCAAATTATTAAATGATGATGTTACCTTTTTGAATGACGTACCTGAAATGATATGGAGGAGGAATTTGAATTGATGGCGTAACTGCTTATAGTGATCGTGGTGGTCACGCTTGACTGTTGTAATTATTTTTGCATGCGATGAAATAGGAAACATTGTTCATGGTTGTCGGTTGTTACATGTGTAACAGCCAAGACAGCCTTTGTGTTATTCTTCAGAAAACATGATGATTAGGAAAAATAGATACACAAAATAAACAAATAAGTAACATCATCTTGTGAAATATATCGAGAAGGAAGGATGATGTTTTGGAAAAGGGAAAAAAAACTGGGTGTAACAACCATCACAGAAGTGGTTTTAAATTGTTACAAATTGTCTGACTGCGCCCCAAAAAGAGGTTTTCACAATCAGATTTTTATTATTATTTTTATTTTTATTATTATTATTATTATTTTATTTTATTTTAACTGGTGTAACAGCCACCACAAGAGTGGTTTTCAGCTGGTGCACTTATTGGAATTTCAAATTTTAGGTTGTACAGGTGAACATTCCCCTGCTGCTGTAACATAAAATCAGAGTCCGCGACAATGTTAACAAATGACTCCTTCGAAGCAGGTTGATGATATAACCTTAGACAGTGCCCATTAACCAGTAATGGTGTCTTGGAACTGTCAATGGTAACCAATTATACAGTCCCATTGTCAAATATCGTGTCTACTTCGTAAGGACCTAGCCATCCGGTGCAGAGCTTGCCTTTGAAATCTTTGAATCTTGAATCATACAAGGGAGCCCAATCTCCTTTCTGAAATTTATTCTTCTTGATGAACCTCTCAAGCCATTTAGCTCTTTGCTGCTAAATAATCTATGTCTGTTGAATGGCAACTAGCCATTTCTCTTCCAACTCATTGAGCTGGTTCAATCTTTGTCTTTGCGTTTTGCTTAAATCTAGATTGACCTGCAATGTTGTTCTTAATGTATTTATTTAGAACTCTATGGGGAATAAAGGATTCTTATCATACACCAATTCATATGGTGAGAAGCCTGTAGTCTTCCTCCATGTTGTTCTGTAAGCCCAGAACACCTCTAGAAGTTTCTCAGCCCAATTTCTTCAGTAGCTGGATATTGTCTTTGTTAAGATTCCCTCAATGAATTTATTGGTGCTCTCCACTTGACCATTTTCTTGTGGGTGATAAGGTGAGGTGACCTTGTGATGAATTCCATACTTCTCAACCAGCTTCTGGATCAAATGAGATGTGAAATTAGGCCCTCCATCCATCACTATCTCACTGGGTATCCTGAAGTGAACAAAAATGTCTTCGAATAGGAAGTCTAAAACAGTGTGCTCCGTAGCTCTAGTTAGTGCCTTTTCTTCGACCCACTTTGTGACATAGTCGGTGCAGACCAATATGTATGATGTTTATTGTGATGAAGGATTAATTGGCCCTACAAAATCTAGGGCCCATTTCTCAAATGGTTCTATCACTATCTGGGGTTGTAACGACATCTCATCTTATTTCAGAGGCTGGCCCATCCTTTGGCAGTTATCACATCCATTCAAAAACTTCTTGGTATCCTGTAATATAGTTAGCTAGTAGTACCCTATTGAGAGTACTTTATATCTCGTCTTTTGTCAACGAAATGCCCTCCATAGGGTTCCTCGTGACAAGCTTTCAAGATATCAAAAACCTTGTCTTATCTAACACACCACTAATCTGAAAGTCTAGTCTAGTGTGATAGATATTGCCCTCTATCCAGGAGTAGGTAGCACTTTGTTGTATGATCTTCCTCTATTATTTGGAAGATAAATGGTGTGGGAATTTTCCTACAACAAGATAATTGGCTATATCTGCATACCATAGTGAGTGAGTAGATATGGAAAAAATATATTCATATGAAAATTAATCCTTAGTAGGAGTGAAATCATCACCTTAGTTAATCTAGAAATAAAATCAGCAACCACATTATCTTTTCCAGGTTTATCTAAAATAGTAATATAAAATTCCTGTAACAGTAATAACCATCGTGTAACTCTACCATTGGTAATAGGTTTATTCATTAAAAATTGAATTGCAACATGGTCAGTGTGTACAAATACTTGATACCTAGTGATGTAGTGCCGAAATTTGTTGATATCATGCACTAATGCTAGGAATTCCTTCTCATTCACTGTATAGTTGAGTTCAGCTGGAGTTAAATTCTTGCTGATGTAGTAAATGGCATAAGGTTTCTTTTCCTACAGCTACCCCAAAACAGCGCCCACAACCATGTCAGATGCATCCCTAGCGATATGGAATGGCAATCTCCAGTTTGGTCCTCGCAAAACAGGTGTTGCTATTACACATTTCTTTAACTTCAAAAAGGATTTCTCACACTTCCCTGTCCACACAAATTTTGCATCTTTCATGAGAAAAGAAAACAGAGGAGATGCAATCTTTGAAAAAAATTCTATAAAGATCTTGTAGTACCCTGCATGTCCCAAAAAACTGCATACCTCTTTTTGAGTTATAGGAGTTTGGATTCTTGAGATTACCTCAATTTTTGCAGGGTCTACCTTGATTCCATCTACCAAAATGAAATGTCCTAGCACAATCCCCTCGGTCATCATCATGTGGAATTTCTCCGTGCTCAAAGCAACATTAGTTTGTTCACAATGCTCCAATACCTTTTCCAAATTAACTAATGTTGTTTCAAAGGAATCCCCATAGGGCGTAAAGTCATCCATGAAAATTTCAAGACAGTCATTCAAGAGATTTGAAAAGATACCCAACATTTCCCTTTGAAAAGTTGTTGCCGCATTGCAGAGGCCAAAAGGAAGGACTTTGTATGAGAAAGTACCCCACGGGCGGGTAAATATTGTCTTGTCTTGGTCTTTCGGGGCAAGATGTTTGTGATTATAGCCACTGAACCCATCCAGGAATGAAAAAAAAAATCCCAGAGAGAGTATCCAGGACCTGGTCAATGAATGGTAAAGGGAAATGGTTTTTTTGGGTGGCCTTGTTAAGTTCTCTATAGTCTACACAAACTCTCCACTTGTTGTTATTTTTCAGAACAATGACAAGTGGAGACACCCACTGACTGTCAAAAATGGGGTAGATGAAATTAACATTAAGGAGTTTCTGTAATTCCTCTTTCACTATCTCCTTAAGTGCAGGATTCATTCGGCGTTGTGGTTGTATAACTGCTTTGCAGTCCTCTTTAAGGTAAATGTGGCGAGTGCATAGGCCAAGGTGGATTCCTTTCATATCAGTATAGTCCCATGCAAATTCTTTTTTATATTTTTGTAACATCTGTATCATAAATATGTTTGTTCAGCAGTCAAGTTAGGATTAATGTTTAAATATTTCCCAAGCTCAATTTCAATAGGACTGCTAGCAATATGCAGAGTAGTTTTCAAATGTTCAATAATTGCATCATCTACCTCATCTTCTTCCCCTAGATCTCTAATAGAGGCAACAGAGAGTGATAAAACCATTAATAATATCATCCTCTGTTTCATCCTTAAAGTATTGTGATTTTCCAAGTGTGAGGAGAGGTAGGGAAAAATCATATTCAAGTTCAAATTTGTCCCACTAGGGACTATTCAAATCCATATGTGGTTTTTTTGGGGGGTAAAGGTTCAGGTTCTTAGTGGCCTTCCCATCTGATATCACCATAGATCCATACCTACATCCGATATATGCATCTGTAGTGGCTAGCCATGGTCTTCCCAAGATTAAAGGATGACCCCCCAAGTTGGATTTAGTTTGCAAAATGAGAAATTCAACCAGGTAATTCCAAGAAGCTACAGTGATCACTAGATATTCTATCATTCCTTCGGGCTTGACACGGGACCTATCTACTAATTCAAGCACTATAGGTGTAGGTATGAGTCCATGAAGTCCTAGGGAGATAAAAAAATCTTTGGTCATTACTTTAATGGCTGCCCCTTTATCAATCAGAGTGTTAGTTATGGGCTGGTCATCAATATGGACAGTCACTGTAGGATTCCCTGGGTCATTATATTTAGTCAACAAAGGCTGATCAATCATAAGTTCGAAAATCTTCCCCATAACATGGATAGTAGCAGGGTCTTTCTGTTTCCTTTCAAGTTTTTTGACACACAGATCTCTTACTATTTTGGCATAGATAGGTACTTCCTTAAGAGCTTGTAACAATGGAATCCGCACATACATATTCTGTAATTCCTTCAGGAACTCAAATTCAGTTTGTGAGGCTGGCCCAGTTTCAATTAATCGCTGAGGGTATGGAGGATCCTAAATTTTAATAGCTGAGTCAGCTGTCACAGATGCATCAACCCTGCTTGGGTTGGCTGATGTAGAAACAGCAGGCCTTCCCGAGCTGGATACTATAGGTGTAACAACAGTTGTTGTATTAGCTGTTACAGCTGTAACAACTATTCAAAATCGACTATATCGTTTCTAGGTGACTCACATTCTTCCTCGGTAATAATGGGAGTATGTTCAGGTCTGATTAATTTTCCCGACTGAAGATGAACCTGATTAAGCCTAATAGGAGTGATAAGGTAAGTCTAGAAAGTAACTAGAGTGTATATGCTCTGAGCTGCCTTATTATTCGGATTGAGGTTAGGTTGCACAGGTAATTGGGGTCGAACAAGAGGTGCATGGGTTTGAAGAGGAGGTAGTTGTAACTGCTACTGCATTGGTAGTGTAGGGAGTGTTGGACCTTGGCCATTACCTCTCCAATTTTGGCTCCAAGGTTGAGATTTCGATGAAGGATATTGCATTGGTGGAGGGGAAGGCCACTGGTTCCATGGTGAAGGAAATTGTGTTGAGGAAGGAGCAGGATATGACCATGGAAATTGTTGACTATTATAAACATTATTCCAATGATTAAAAGAGGAAAAATCTGGAGGCATACCTGTAGGTCATGGCTACCATGGTCTCTTTGATCTGATGAAGTAGGAAGACTGGAAATCCTCACTTGATTCTTGAAGTACAGCTTTCACTCTAGGTAGTTTAGGGCATTGACTAGTAGAATGTGCCAATTCACAGATGTTGCACAAGCTAGAGTTATTCAGTCCACATTCTATTTCTAAATATTTCTTTTTGCATCGAGGACAGAATATTTCCAAAGTTGCTTTAGCTTCTGCTTATGCTTTCTTAACTTGTACCATAGTGATATGGGCAGAGAGAGTACTGAGGAGGTCAATTTTAAAATCCTCAAATAGATTCCCAATTTCTGCTCTGGTTACTCCTCCACTTATGGACTTTTGTATCCAAACTGAAGGGCCCCAAACTGAACTTCTCCCTTGAATGATCCTCTTGAACTCCACAAACAGAGCTTCATTATTTCTTCAAGAGGTTCTTGGGATATGTATCCTTTTCCCAACAGATTCAAATGCTCCAAACAATCATCTCTTATACCTATTAAGAATACAGGTTTCAGAATTTTTTGGGTTAAGTTACCAAACTTAGACCTTTGTAAATTATAATGGAATCGATCCATGTAGTCTTCCAAGCTCTCCTCCTCCTTCTGTGCAATTATGAATATTTCTTCCTTCAAATCCCTGGTTCGACAGTAATCTTGATACTTAAAGAGGAAGGTCTCCCTCATGTCATTCCAAGTTCGGATCGTGCCAGCACTTAATCTCATGAAGCATCTTAATGTTTCCCCTTTCAGAGTAGCAGGAAGCAATTTCAGCTTTTGGGCATTTGAAGTGTAGTCATAACCCCGACACAGCACATCGAACTTGAACACAAAGGTATCAGGATCTTCAATAGCCATCCCTTGAAAGGACAGTAGAGATGATACAGAAATTTTTTTCATAGGAGCTTCATCTCATGTCGCCACTATCAGGAATTCAAAAGTAATAGAACCGTCTGTCTTAATTTTCTCGTCCTCCATGGATAATCCTTCCTGATGGGATGAACTGACCTAGGAATATGCAAGGAATTGACAAATAAATAAAGGATCGGGTTGTTCCAGGACCAGTTGTTTCACTGCACTACCCGCATCCAAATGATGTTCCTCAGGCCCCTGATGCTCCCCACAGGTCTCCCCTTGTCCTTCAATTTCCAGATTTTGATCAATGACTTTCCACTGTTGTTTCAGATCTGGAGTCTTGATATCCAGAGTGGATATGTTGTTTGAAGGGTGATGAGGTCCAGACACAAAATGTACTGATGCCTCAAGATTCGATATAGTAGCATCTTTTTGTGGTCCCGTCTTCCTGTTGTCTCTGTATGAAGTAGAATGTTCCTTTTCTGTTTTTGAGATTAGATCTCCAAATAATGTCTTTCTTCCCAAGTCTGCACTCTTCTTTTCCTTTTTACGACCCATCTTTCCTGTAGTTAGTTAGAGTGGGGGGTGTTGTGGATTTCTCTATTGTTTTACTGGCATACATGGACCCTATGTGTATCAATCCTTCCTACAAGTGCTTTATTTTCTATAGCGGTGAGCCCGCCCAAGTATGTTAGAGTGATGTGCAGGTTCTTACATCTCGTCTTACCGCCCAACAACTGTATAGATGAAGACACACTGAAGAAAACACCTGAAAACTTACACTTCTAAGTTTCCTAGTGAGACAATGATGAGCCCGTCCAGGTATGTTAGAGTGATACACGAGTTCTTACCTCTCGTCTTATCATCTAGAAATTGTGTAGCTGAAGACACAGTAAAAAAAAACACCCAAAATTTACACTTCTAAGTGCCCTAATGTAGCAATGGTGAGCCTGCCCAAGTATGTTAGAGCGATGCGCAGGTTCTTACCTCTCATCTTACCACCCAAAAATTATAGATTAGGAACACTCTATCACCAAACAAACAATTTTGGTTGACTGGATCGTCACTGCCATCCGTGGTAACAACGCCAAAATGTTGGACCATATTAATCATTGTTAAATGACTAAGATGGTACACATAAATTATCAATCTAGGAATGTCCTTTATTTCAATGGTAGTTGCACTGTATGTGCCAATACATCAAACTAGAAGCAAATCAAGTAAATATAAATCGTTGTTGAATCAAATACTTAAACAATCTACAGGAATTTAATCATGCCTCAATTAACTGTACCTAGCACGCCACACAAAATTACACCAGCTGGTATCTCTAATCACATCTATGTAACAGCATAATAATATTGAAATCGAAGAAGATCTACTCACAGCCATAACAGAAACAATAGTACTTCCACCAATACATAAAGCAGATGAGAAATATGTACAACTACCTTAACTGCTGCAGTCCCTGCTAAAGAGGAGGGCCCTTCCTCCCTAGCAGGGCGCAGGAAGAGAAAGAAACTTAAACGGAAACTAAACCAGACAATGCATGTAATAGCAACAACATGATATCTTTTTATTAATGTAACCAAAATTACAGAGCCAAAAGTAATATTGTTCTCCACTAACCCCTTAACTTCCAGGGTCGAGACTTATATAATGGTTACATGTTCAGAAAAATGAGGAACAGATCAGTCATGAGAATCTTACGATTCTCATGCTGATCAAAATAAGATACATATAGTTACAACCACTTCTTATAAAAATTCTGACTAAAAAAATATGGATTACAATCAAAACTACCCAAAATTTGTCATCCTAAAATACAATATGTAATGACTTCTACAACTATCCATGGAAAATGACAATTGTAGTGTAACAACAATGGCAGACAGGTCGACATGCAGAAGTTGACAATGTCCAGTTAGCAGTACAGTTGTAACAACAGTTTATATAGCGGGCCTGTAACAACATCGTGGTGTAACAGCTCATTGTAATAGCACACTTTCACTACTTTTGTACGCCTCATGCTCTAGATATTTTGTGCTAAGAAAAACATCTGGAAGGACAAAAAAATACTAGAGAACTCCTAATTCCAACATTTATCCAAGTTAGTCATAAAAAAAGACATGATACATCATAATAATCGATGAAATGACAAGATAATGAAAACAAGGAAAAACATCACTGTTTAAGATAGAAAAACAGGAAAAGAAGCAAAGATAGTCCCAATGGTTGTAGTCACAAGGTAACAATGGGGGAAAAAGATGTAGGAAATAAGTACAAAACTGGCACCCAACAATAATCATAACAATATATCCTCATCATGCATGACAACCATAGCCATAACAATGCATGCATAATTAAAAATATACATACACAACTGAAATGCATAACAAATGCATATACGACCGACATGCATTCATGACAATCACATCCCAACAACAAGATAAACAACTTCTATAGGTCAACACAATTGTAAAAATTACCACCACCATGCATACATAACAAGCACATATACAACCTTCATGCATGCATGACAACCACATTCCTCCCATCTAGTCCAAGTGTTGAACCATGCTCTGATACCACCCCGTAACACTGTCCCCCAACATTTACCCAATTTAATCAGCCTACTAGGTTAAACATGTGGCAAAGAGTTACTATAATATGATTCAACCCCTTCAATCACCTTAAGGAAGTGGAATCAACAAACCAAAACCTTACTTACTTCCCTCTGGTACTGTAATATTCCAAAAATGGGAAAACAAAAATATTGAACATAAAACTGGAAAATGCAGTAAACATCAACACATCAAATACATGAGCATATCACTGAGCCATTTTGTTATATGTAATAGTAGAAATTAAGTACAAGAACTTGAGGAAGAGACACTCAAGCTAGGAAAAACAAGCCTGAAATGACCCTAAACATCAAGACATGAAACACTGTTGTTGCATCAACTGTTGGGAGGTTATGACTGCACAATACTGCTAGAAATATTTTTTGTTGGAAACTAGGAATGAGTATATTTTTTGATAGGGTGCTTAGAAAATGCTAGGATCAGAGATCTGGGCTTTCTAGCACAATTCCAAGATAACCCAGAAAGGGTTTCTGGAAATGACAATAATGAAAAATATAGCCTTAGGGCTGAATTACGCTCTGCAACTAGGTAACTACTGGGAGGTGGCTGATCTGATGAGAAAATAGTTGCTACTCCTCCCCATTGACTTTTCAGATGAAGGGCTGCTCCCCTCACTAGATGATAAGCTCAAAAACTTGGGTTATTAACCCTCCACTGAAACTGCCCTCCTGGATTGCGTAATTACTGAAGGAGACTACACTTCTGAAGGTGGCTGAATATTGGCTCGATCCTGGATGATGGAATGTAGCTCAAAGAACCTCTCTTGAGTGGGCACTCAAAGTCCCCCGAGGATGAGGGTGAGATTCCCACTCGAAAACAACCTTGTGCTAAACAGCACAACAGACTCTGTTAAACAGTTGAAGCGTGTAGAAAGTCTTAAAGGACAATACATAAACAATATTCATAATTCTTTCCATGGCTTTCATCCCCTTCTTTATATTCTTCGTGAGCCTCCACCCCCTTGGCCCCACTCAATAATTGTGTTACTCTCATGGAGACTTCCTCCCATTATGACTGCACTATCCTCCACTGTCTCCACTACCTCCATGACTGCGTTGTTGATTTGGTAAACTTGACCCCATACACAAGCATTGACCCCCATTCACACCAAGGAGGGGTTTATTAAACTTGATCCTATCTAGATGCATTGATCCACATTCACATTAGAAGTGGTTTTATTCCTACTAAAGAGATTTATGGGTCCCTCTACCCTCTTACTCATCTATCTTATTAACAAAAACAAAATTTAATATTCTAACTAGCTAAAAGCTAATTAGGAATATTACAGTCCTCCCCTCTCAAATGGTGCTTTTCCTCAAGCAACTGCAAGGATGGATGCTGCAAAATATTTTCTTCTTCCCAAGTGGCATCCTCATCCGGTATATTTTTCCATTGAATCAGATATTCTTTAATCACCCTGTTCCTTAGCTGCCTCTCCCGACTATCCAAGATAGTTTCTGGTTGTAAAACTAGATGGCCCTCATCATCAATAGGTGGGAGATCCATAGTAGAAACTACATGATATCCAATGGCCTTCTTGAGGCATGAGACATGAAAAATGTTGTGGATCTTACTCCCAATGGGGAGCTCCAACTCATATGCTACTTCCCCAACATGATGGAACACCCTATATGGCCCATAGAAACGAGGCTTAAGCTTCTCAGCCCCCTTCTCCTTCAGCGCATATTGCTTGTAAGGTTGAAGACAAAGATAAACCAAATCATCCACTTCAAACTGTCTCTCCACCTGACCACGATCTACATACAACTTATGTTGATTTTGGGTTGTAGCAATGTTGTCCTTAAGAGCACGGAGTATATCCTGACTCTTTTGGATCCACTCTTTGTCTCTAGGAGCCTTGCTTGCTCCAAACATCACATCAACAAATGATAAAGCATCATATCCATATAGAGCCCGAAATGGAGACATACCGATCAACATATTAAATTTCGTACTGTAGAAATATTCTCCCAAGTGGAGCCAGCGCAGCTATGCTCTCTACTAGCCCTTAACTATAGTTTCACAAGTAGCCTTCCAGCCAATTGTTTACTATCTCTGTTTTCCCATCTATCTGGGGGTGATAGCTGGTACTCGGTGTCAACTCTGTACCCACCAAACGGAAAATTTCCTGCCAAAAGCCACCCATGAAGCGGATATCTCTATCATTGACTATGGTCATAGGAAGACCATGAAGTCTCAAAACATCTCTAAAGAAGAGCTCAGCCACTTGTGAAGAAGTGTACCATGAAGAAATGGCAAAGAAATGTGAATAATTTTTTAGTCGATCAATGACCACAAAGATACAATCCTTGCCTTGTACTGCTGGCAAATCGGTAATAAAATCCATAGAAATGCTCTCCCACTTCCCTTTCGGGATAGGAAGTGGTTGTAACAACCCTGCAGGATTGTTGTTCTCTCCTTTATTTTTCTGGCAAACTACACACTCCCTGATGTGCTGGAGCACATTCTCCTTAAGACCCTTCCATGATAATCTCTCCCTAATGGCCCGATATGTCTTTGTGAAACTTTGGTGGCTTGAGAACGGTGAATCATGTGCTGCATGCAAAATATTCTCCTTGAGTTTAGAATATCTAGTTAATAAGATCTGGTCCTGGTAATAGATGATCTCATCCATAACTCTAGACCTCTCATACAGTTACCTGCCCATCTAGTATCTCACATGTGAAGCGGTATTTGGAATACTCCACCAGCGGCTGGGCCTTGCAATCTATGTCAACACTCATCAATGACAGCACTGCTGGTCTCCGAGATAAGGCATCCGCTACCACATTTCTCTTCCCTTTGACATATTCAATGTCAAAGTAATATGCTTGGATTTTTTTAACCCATTTTTGTTGCCTCTATTGCAGTTGTTTTTGCTAAAGAAAATACCGAACACTGTTCTGATCAGTCTTCTCTCGGAATCTTTCGCCCACCAAATACTGCCTGAATTTGGCCAATGCATGCATAATGTCCTACATTTCCTTATCATATATGGGATACAACCTCTCATAAGGTAGCAAATTCTGGCTCTCAAAAGCTATGGGTGGCCCCCCTACATCAATATTGCTCCAATTCCCTCCCATGAAGTGTAATGTTCCTAAATTAGCTTCAGCTAATTTGGAACATTAATTTTTCCTTATTTATTTTGTATTTCAAGATTAATGAATAAATTGTAAAGGAGGATGTCTAATCCTCTTGCAAATCAAGAATAAATCAGTGCCTATGTGAAAAGAGACATATTTAGGCCATTAGAATAAAATCTTGCAGGTGTGGAAGGGCCAAGACCACCAAAGGAGATTCTATTTGACCAAGTCAACAACGATGTCTAGGTTCATTGAACCTCCTTGATGGACTATGCTATTCTAGAAGGGGTTTCCAAGTGTGGAAGGAACCAAAAGATGAAAGTGGTTTAGGGTTTTCCAAGAGACACAAATTTTATAAAATGAGGATGAAGGCTCATGAGGAGGTTGTTGATCATATTTCATTTTCTGAGCTTGCTAAGGCAACTCCATTTCTCTTTGTTGTTTAGCAAGAGAAAGAGAGGATCTCCTATTTACGAATCCTCTATCCTTCTTTGAGTAGCTCTTGGAGGGAAGTGTGCTAGATTGAACCACTATCAGGCTAGAGGCCAAGCTATACTTGCATAGACAGCGCTGGCTCACTGAGGGTTTTGTTGTTGCTGTAAGTGTAGTAAGTGGGATTCTAGATCGGCAAGGATCTAGTTGTTTTTGGAGTCTCCTCTCAGGGAGGGTGTCTTGTGTTCACTCGAAAGAGGGTCTCTATTGTATTTTGATTTTAGATCTGTGTATTTCATCTGCTGTAATATTCTTCTCAAGCTATTGCGTTGTCTCCTTAGGGAACTGCGTTATTTCCTATGTACTGATTCATTATTGTTTAGATCTTTCATTATACTTGTTTTCTAGTTATTGAGGCTTGCCTCTCACCTTGAAGATTTATGAAGTAGCTTGCTGATATCTAATGTTCAGAAATTACTGAAGCTTCCTGCAGTTCTATGTACAAAAAGTTAGATCTACATCTTGTTATGCAATATTTTGTTAAAACCTCAAGGGGATCTTGATTAGAAGGCTGAGTAGTTTCCAGATCTGGTATGGATCTGATGTTTCAGCCATAAATATTTTGTATATATTAGTTCTAATATTACACTACTGAAGCACACTTAGAGGGACGTTGTCCATTCATTTATGCACTTTTTACATACATTGCAACTCCTATTTCTGAAGATTTCTTGCTTATTTCTTCATATAATTCACTGTATTTCTTGAGAAGCTCCATTAAAATTCTGATTTTCTGCTGCTATACTGTAATATATGTCTGATGGTTGATTTATAGTGACTCCCTACTGAAACTGCGCAATTCTGAAGTGGGTTTTTCTTCATTCCATCAGCTCTTCTCTTTAGCTGATTTTTAACTAGTCAACTTCGTGGGAAATTTTTTTAAGGCCTTTAAACCCATTTTTTTTTCTTTAAATTCAGCATGGAGGTCCCACATAGCCAATACTAAGGGAAACCAGCCCTGTTCAATGTTATTCTTGCACCATTTTTCTTATACAGCATTACCCTTGAGCCTCTTGCAATTTTTCCCGGAAGTGGAATTTCCCTCTCCTTGCTTGCTTGGTTTTTGGATCCTCTTTTGGATCCATTCTTTAGATCTGTAGATCTAAGTATCCCAAGGGCAGAAAAATCCAAGAGGAGTGTGTTTTTTCCCACACTTTTTTTGTTTCATCAGCTTTCTATAGACAGAGTCTGGAACGGGATAGGAAGCCTCTGGTTTTCACCCTCTCTTTAGAGGTGATATAACCAGTAAATGCCCTACCAGTCTATCTATGGTTTATAATTGCTGGTTTTTTTCCGTACTTCTGTGAATCCATAGTGGAATGTCTTAATATATTCCATACTGAGCCTATTCTTCCCCATTTGGAACATTACAGTGGTATCAGAGCATGATCTCTGGCACAGCCTGTGAGATCAAGCTATCTGTGAAATCAAGAGCAAGGGAAACATGAAGAAGATGAATTTAATCTCATCTATTTTCAGATTTAAGAAGAGCCTCCCCAAGGAGGATGTGCAGGAAGAAAAGAGAAGAAGTAGTGAAGCTCCCAAGGAGTTTCAAAAAGAAGATCTTCCAATCAGATCTACAAGTTCTGTGCATGAGAAACATCTTGAATCCTCATCTCATGGATATGTGCACTCAGCCATATCACCAGAGCTTCAGCATTTTTCCATTGATTCCTTCATGAAGGGGGGGAAAAGAAGGTGTGAACTTGATTGATGCATTGCCCAGGGCAAGATTTCCATCTGATGAAGAAGCCTCTTCTCAAGAGGAAAGCACGAAGGTTTCTCCTTCAATAGTTGATCAAGATCTATTGTCTCTCATTGATCATGGGACAATTTCAGTTATTGAAGAGGAGGAGAAGGCAGGAGATGATAACGCAGTCAAAACAAAGGCACCTCAAGCACTTCATGAGGAAGAGGTTGGAGCACTTGCTGCAAGAGAAGAGACTCTTGTACTCTTGCAAAGAGTCCCACAGGATCTCATGCATGAGGAGCATGTACTATCATTGATTAATGATGAGGTCTTGGAGATAGGGGAGGTAGAAGAGGAGGAATGGCATCACAAGGTGGAGAGCATGAAATCTTCTCTACTTCAAAGCTTGGGATCACAAAGAAGGCAAGAGGACTTATGCATTGAAGGTAGGGAAAAACATGTCTACCTACATCCACATTCTACTCTATGCCTTGACACCTCTTTGCAAGAAGGCACTCTACTAGGAGCCCCTCTTGATAGGAGGAAATCTAAAGTGTTCTCTCAACTATGGGTAGCATATACATACTTAGCTAAGGAGGGAGCCTTGGGAGAAGCTAGCACAGCGCAGAGAATATCTCAAGCATTCATGAGAGAGATGAGCAATTTCCTGAAGGGGACATTGAAAACTCCCACTCAGATATCTGCGCTGAGAAAGGAGAAATCAGAGATCTATGATGGCATGAGTATGAGGGAACATGGAAACTCCATATCTTTGGGGTAGCCCATGATCTCTTCATTCACAAAGGAGATTTTTTAAAATGGCAAGGGGATCCTAACCCTCTTGTATACATGGGCCAAAAGGAGGAGGTTTTGAAAAACAAGGACTTTCCGAGGGAAGTTGATTTCCATATGCTCCAATCTTGTCTTGTGCAAGAACAGCTGCAAATGGGGCATCAAAAGGAAGATTATGATGCTCCAACATGTTATCTTGATATCAAGGATGTCAAATATGGGAGCCATGAGAGGACAAGGGCCGCATTTCAGACCTCTACAGCGCTGTCATTCTTGGAGAGCTTGGATCCTTGTTGGGATTCCCAACTCATGATGGAATACTCCAATGACCTTTTGACATGGGGGGTTCATGAAGGGGAAGTAAAGGATGAAAGGTTCAAGGTGGTAAATGGAGTTATCTATTTCTATAATCTTATTCTTTTGGCTCGTGACTCCAAACTCAAGGAGGGACTATTTGATGCCATCTATGAAATCCTTCTTTCCAAACCCACTAGTTTTGTCAGAGCATATCATACTCTCTTGGGTGGATTCATATGGGAAGGTTTCAAAGAAGATGTGTACTCTCATATGAATATGTGCATGGACTACTTGGTAGAGGGGGAGGAACATAGCTCTTGGGAGGAGCCACCATTCACACCTCCTTTTTCTTTGAGTATGAGAGGGAACTCATCCATGAGTTACCCCACTGATGTAAAACAAGTATATAGAGAGGCTCATCCTCTTGAGTATTATTATGTATCTCCTATATGCTTATATTTTTCTGACACTCATTTGTAGGACATGGTGCCAAGATGGGGCACTAAGTATGATGGGTTTCATGGGCCATCCAAGGCCATGAACTATGTTGATGCAGGCCATTCCTTGGAGAACCTTGGAAAGCTATTATATTCCTCATGGTGTGCTTCTTTTACACCAACCATGATGTACATTCTCCAAGCATTCCAAAGACATGAGGCAGCAAACAAGTGTTGGGGGGTGCACTTGTCATATCTTATTTTATGGCAGTTAAGGATAAAACTGTGCTGGTTGCACATGAGGGAACATCTTCCTTCTCATCTATCACACATGGCAACTAGCATGATTCTAATCATGATCCCACAAGCTAAAGATGACCTTATCCTTTTTGGGGACATAGTTGGAAGAAAGGCACACTTGTTGAATGTGCCCTTGGGGGAAGGAGTTCCCCATTCTTTTTGCATTGCATGCTTCCATGGGAGCATGAGATTTTGTATGGCCACTATGATAAATCACTTGTCTCTTTGCAAAGTGAGCCATATGTTGGTTGGTGACATGCCTCTCATATGTATTGGGGAGGAGATATTCTATGGATTGCCAAGCTGGGAGGTGATCCACTTCATTTTGATGACAGCATGGAGATGGGAGTCTTTCATGGATCATGAAAACCCCATGATAGTCATCACTTCTATTTTGAGGAGGTCATGGATCAGCAAGAAGGTTTCCACAACAACCTTCCATTTCCTCATGATGAGAGCCTTTGAGTTTATTCATCAAGGGCAAACTTGCATATTAAGGAAGGGCCATTGGGAGGACAAAGATTTTGCAGAAAATTCAGAGCAATGGAGGAGACTATTTGATGAGGAGGCCACAAAAGAAGAAGGGGAAGTTTTGCATCACCCTTGCAGTTGCTTGAGGACAAGCAACATTTGGGAGGGGGATACTATAATGTTCCTAAATTAGCTTCAGCTAATTTGGAACATTAATTTTGCCTTATTTATTTTGTATTTCATGACTAATGAATAAATTGTAGAGGATGTCTAATCCTCTTGCAAATCAAGAATAAATTAGTGCCTATGTGAAAAGAGACATATTTAGGCCATTAGAATAAAATCTTGCAGGTGTGGAAGGGCCATGACCACCAAATGAGATCCTATTTGACCAAGTCAACAACGTTGTCTAGGTTCATTGAACCTCCTTGATGGACTAGGTTGTTCTAGAAGGGGTTTCCAAGTGTGGAAGGAACCAAAAGATGAAAAGTGGATAGGGGTTTTCAAGAAGCTCATAAATCTTATAAAAGGAGGATGAAGGCTCATGAGGAGGTTGTTGATCATATTTCATTTTCTGAGCTTGCTAAGGCAACTCCATTTCTCTTTGCTGTTTAGTGAGAGAAAGAGAGGATCTCCTGTTTAGGAATCATCCACCCTTATTTGAGTAGCTCTTGGAGGGAAGTGTGCTATATTGAACCACTATCAGGTTGGAGGCCAATCTATTCTTGCATAGACAGCGTTGGATCACTGAGGGTTTTGCTGTTGCTGTAAGTGTAGTAAGTGGAGTTCTAGATCTGTAAGGATCTAGTTGTTTTTGGAGTCTCCTCTCAGGGAGGGTGTCTTGTGACCACTCGGAAGAGGGTCTCTATTGTATTTTGATTTCAGATCTGTATATTTTATCTGCTGTAACATTCTACTCAAGCTACCACACAGTCTCCTTTGTTCACTGCATTATTTCGTATGTACTGCTTCACTATTGTTTAGATCTTTCATTGTACTTGTTTGTGGTGATTGAGGCTTGCCTCTCACCTTGAAGATTTATGAAGTAGCTTGCTGATATTTAATGTTCAGATCTGATATGTATCATTAAGAAATTCATCTTCAGAAATTACTGAAGTTTTCTGCAGTTCTGTGTACAAAAATTTAGATCTACATCGTGTTATCCAATATTTTGATAAAACCCCAAGGGGATCTTGATTAGAAGGCTGAGTAGTTTCTAGATTTGGTATGGATCTAATGTTTCAGCCATAAATCTGCTGTAGATCTGAGTTCTAACATTACACTGCTGAAGCACACTTAGAGGGACATTGTTCATTTATTTCTGCAACTTTTACATACATTGCAGCTCTTATGTCTGAAGATTTCTTGCTTATTTCCTCATGTAATTCACTGTATTTCTTAATGAACTCCATTAAAAGTTTGATTTGATGCTGATATACTATAATATATGTTTGATGTCTGATTTCTAGTAACTCTCTACTAAAACTGCGCAATTCTGAAGTGGGTTCTTGTTCATTCCATCAACTCTTCTCTTTAGCTAATTTTTAACTAGTCAACTTCGTGGGAGATATTTTTAAGGCCCTTAAACCCATTTGTTTTTCCTGAAATTCAGAATGGAGGTCCCACACAACCAATAATAAGGGAAACCAGCCCTGGTCAGCATTATTATTGCACCATTTTTCTTATACAACGTTTCCGTTGAGCCTCTTGCAATTTTTCCCGGAAGTGGAATTTCCCTCTTCTTGTTTGTTTGGGTTTTGACTCCTCTTTTGGATCCATTATTTATATATATAGATCTAAGGATCACAAGGTCAGAAAAATCCAAGAGGAGTGTGTTTTTCCCACACTTTCTGTGTTTCATCAGTTTTCTATAGACAAAGTCTGGAACGGGCCAGGAAGCCTCTGGTTTTCACCCTCTCTTTAGAGGTGATATAACCAGTAAATTCCCTACCAGTCTATATCTGGTTGAGAATTTCTAGTGTGTTTCCATACTACTATGAATCCATAGTGGAATATCTCAAGATATTCCCTACCGAGCTTACTCTTCCCCATTTGGAACATTACATGAAGCATCACATTCCAACACAAAGGGTTGGGTAAAATCCGATACCAACACCGAGAAACTCGTCATCATCTCCTTGACCATATCAAAGGGCCATTCACACAACATCTCGTCCAAACTGCTCCCTCTTCTACAGATCTGTGAGTGGTGCTACTAGTTGGGAGAACTCCTCTCAAGGAGGGTGTCTTGTGATCACCCAGAAGAGGGTCTCTATTGCATTTTGATTTCAGATCTATGTATTTCATCTGCTGTACTATTCTTCTCAAGCTATTGCATTGTCTCCTTAGGGAACTGCGTTATTTCCTATGTACTGCTTCACTGTTGTTTAGATCTTTCATTGTACTTGTTTTCTAGTGATTGAGGCTTGCCTCCCACCTTGAAGATTTATGAAGTAGCTTGCTGATATCTAATGTTCAGTTCTGATATGTATCATTAAGAAATTCATATTCAGAAATTATTGAAGCTTCCTGCAGTTCTGTGTACAAAAAGTTAGATCTACATCTTGTTATGCAATATTTTGTTAAAACCCCAAGGGGATCTTGATTAGAAGGCTGAGTAGATTCCAGATCTAGTATGGATCTAATTTTTCAGCCATAAATATGTTGTATATCTGAGTTCTAATATTACACTACTGAAGCACACTTAGAGGGACGTTGTCCATTCATTTCTACACTTTTTACATACGTTGCAGCTCCTATTTCTGAAGATTTATTGCTTATTTCTTCATAGAATTCATTGCATTTCTTGATAAGCTCCATTAAAAGTCCAATTTTCTGCTGCTATACTGTAATATATGTCTTATGGCTGATTTCCAGTGACTCTCTGCTGAAAATACGCAATTCTGAAGTGGGTTTTTCTTCATTCCATCAGCTCTTCTCTTTAGCTGATTTTTAACTAGTCAGCTTCATGGGAGATCTGTTTAAGGTCTTTAAACCCATTTTTTTTTCTTGAAATTTAGCATGGAGGTCCCACACAGCCAATACTAAGGGAAACCAGCCCTGGTCAGTGTTATTCTTGCACCATTTTTCTTATATAGCGTTACCCTTGAGCCTCTTGCAGTTTTTCCCGGAAGTGCAATTTCCCTCTCCTTGCTTGTTTGGGTTTTGGCTCCTCTTTTGGATCCATTATTTAGATCTATATATCTAAGGATACCAAGGGTATAAAAATCCAATAGGAGTGTATTTTTCCCACACTTTATGTGTTTCATCAATTTTCTATAGACAGAGTCTGGAACGGGTCAGGAAGCCTCTGGTTTTCACCCTCTACCAGTAAATTCCCTACTAGTCTATCTATGGTTTAGAATTACTGGTGTGTTTCTGTACTATTGTGAATCCATAGTGGAATATCTTAAAATATTCCCTACTGAGCTTATTCTTCCCCATTTGGAACATTACATGAAGCATCACATTCCAACACAAAGGGTTGGGTAAAATCTGATAATACCAACACTGAGAAACTGCTCATCACCTCCTTGAGCCTATCAAAGGCCATCTGCGCAGTATCTGTCCAACCAAAGGCTCCCTTCTTAGTTAGATCTGTGAGTGGTGCTACTAGTTGGGAGAACCCTTTCACAAACTTCTGGTAGTAGGTGCAGATGCCTACAAACCCCCGAAGTTCTGTTACATTCTTTGGTTTTGGCCAATCCCGAATAGCACAGATCTTCTCCTCACATACCCTTACTCCATCCACTCCAATGATGTGGCCCAAATAAAGCATATTTGTGATCCCAAATTCATATTTGGAGAGCTTAACATAGAATTGTTTCTCCTCCAGAATGTGTAATATTGTCTCAATATGCTACGGATGCTCCTCCCATGTGCGGTTGTAAATAAGAATGTCATCAAAGAAAACCAGCAAAAATTTCCTCAATTGACCACGAAATATGTGGTTCATACAAGACTGAAAAGTAGCCGAAGCATTGGTCAACCCAAAGGGCATCAACAAAAACTCAAAGTGGCCATAATGACATCTAAATGCAGTCTTGGGGATATCTTGATCCCTTATCTTGATTTGATGATACCCCAGCCTCAAATCAATCTTTGAAAAGAACTTCGATCCCTTCATCTCATCGATCCTTGGAATTAGGTACCTATTCTTCACTTTATTATTATTCAAGGCTCTATAGTCAATGCACATCCTCAATGTACCATCCTTCTTCTTCACCGAGACCATAGATGAAGCAACAGGATTGGTGTTGGGTCGGATATGTCCTAAAGCCAAGAGCTCCTGAATAGCTCTTTCAATCTCATCTTTGTAGGCTTTGGGGTGCCTATACAGTGTGGTGATCACTACTTGGATCCCCTGCTCCAACTCAATGGTATATTCAAACCCCCAGTCTGGTGGCCTGGTGGTATGTCCCCAAATACTATATAATAGCGGTCTAGAATAGACTGCACATCCGGGTGGACTGGTGCACCCTTGCCTCCTGCCTCTGACATATGCAGTTCTGCTGCCCATTCTATGTCTCCTCTGTGCAAATTAGCCTCCATCCTATGTGTTGAGACTATCTGAGGTGGATAGGTGTGCATGCCTCTGATCATTTGGCACTTACCACTATTCTTATCTGCCCATTCCATCTCTAAGGTCTCCCAATCCGTGGTGACCTTCCCTGGTGTGATCAACCATTGTACACCCAATATCACATTGGTGTTGGGAATATCAACCACAAAGAAGTGACATGTCAATGTGTAAGTCCCCAAAGTGATAGTCAATTCCGGAACATACTTCACACACTACATGGTTCCAACTCCTAGAACCAAAATTGATAATCCTTCAAAATCATCTATGGGAATGCCTCTCCTCTGCACTAATTGGGTATCAATAAAATTGTGGGTAGCCCCACTGTCTATCAATACTGACACCCGCTTCCCATGAACAGTGCCTAGGATACTTTAGAACTCCCCACAAAGCTGCAAGGGCTCCTCCCGTTGGAGAAAATGATCCTTTTCCACCTCCTGGTGGTGGTGGATCTCCTCCTGGTGCTACAACATTGGTATCTCCTTCCAACTCTTCTTCTTCCTCCTCTTCACTATTGGAGAATACCTCAATATAATGTGCCTTTTTTGAAGCACACTAATGCCTTGGTGCCCATGGTTCTTGGTAATTGAAGCAAAGATTCCTCCTCCTCAAATCTCTCTGGACATCATCACTAAGAGATCCTTTGTCTTGGTTCCCCTTTGAGGGAGGAACCTTCATATCTTTCCCCTTTGACTGAAAGGAGGGCTTTTAGTGGAATTGAGCTCTTACCCTTGGCAAAGCAACTTGTAAGTCTCTATCCCCCTCAATGGCATCTTGGAGCGTAGTTTTTCTGGTTGATTTCACCAACCCATGCAAAGGCTCTGCTAGCCCATCAATAAACATGTATACTCTTCTATTTGCAGACAAATATGGCACCATGACTGAAAGTTTCAAAAATTCAGAGATATAAGTCTTCGGATTTCCTGATTGCTTGAGCTTAGCTAGCTCAACAAAGTGTGCCTCTAGATCTCTTCAATCAAAAATTTCTACCAACCTTTGGTTGAATTATGCATATGCAGTCACACCTACATGCCCCAATGTAGATAAACCGTGAAACCACCGTTCACGTGCTTCACCTTCAAGGTGCAGCGTTGCTATCTTAATAGCTTCAATCTCTGAAACTTGGTTCAACTGGAAATAGATGTCTATATTTTCTACCCAAGCCTTGGTTGTGCACTTCGGTGACCCATCCAAAGCGGGAAGAAAGAATCTACCCATAGTATGATGCAGATCATTGCTCTGCATGTACCCTCCACTTCTATTTTTATTACGGGGTCTTCTATTATCCTTGATCTGATAGAACTCTTGGAAGTTTAGATGCTCTTTGAACCCTTGAGATTGAGATTCATATTCTAGGAAGTAATCACCAAGAGCCTCCTACTCTTGGGGTCCCCTAGCCCCATTTCCCACTGCTAGAAATGTAGGCATGGTGGAGCGTTGTGAAACTTGCTGCAATGTCGGTTGCTCACACCAATGATGTGAAGTGTTGAAACTTTCTCCATGTTGAAGCCTTCTTGGGGTTTCCTTCTGTCTTTCCACCCTCATCTCCTTGATTTATTTGGAAATATCTCGCATAGTTTGGAGAAGAAGTTTTGGAAACTATTTTTCATCCATTTCTCCAGATGTCATATATGTAGTGCCCCATAGGCTAAGCCAATATTATGCTCTGATACCACTGTAATATTCCAAAATAGGAAAAACAAGAATATTGAAAATAAAAATATAAAATGCAGTAAAAATCAACACATCAAATACATTAGTAGATCCTTGAGCCATTTTATTATCTATAATAGCATAAATGAAGTACAAGAAATTGAGGAAGAGACATTCAAGCTAGGAAAAACAAGCCTGAAATGATCCTAAACATCAAGACATGAAACATTGTTGCTGCATAAACTGTTGGGAGGATATGACTATGTAATCCCGCTGGAAATAACTGTTGCTAGAAACTAAGAATCTGTAGATCTGCTGATAAGGCACTTAGAAAATGTCGAGATCAGAGATCTGGGCTTTCTATCACAATTCCAAGATAACCCAGAAAGGGTTTCCAGAAATGGAAATAATGAAAAATGCAGCCCTAGGGCTGAATTACGCTCTGCAGTTGGGTAACCGCTGGGAGGCAGCTGATATGATGATAAAATAGATGCTAATCCTCCCCACTGAATTTTTGGATGAAGGGATGCTACCCTCATTGGATGATAAGCTCAAAAACTTGGGTTATTAACCCTCCACTAAAACTGCCCTCCTGGATTGCGCAATTCCTGAAGGATACTGCGTTGTTGAAGGTGGCTGAATATTGGCCTGATTCCGCATGATGGAATGTATCTCAAATAACCTCTCCTGAGTGGGCACTCGAAGTCCCCCGAGGATGAGGGTGGGATTCTCGCTCGAAAACACCCTTGTGCTAGACAACATAGCAGACTCCGCTAAATAGTTGAAGCATGTACAAAGTCTTAAAAGAAAATACATAAAAAAATATTCAGAATGCTTTCCATGGCTGCCATACCCTTCCTTATATGATTTTTGAGCCTCCACCCCCTTGGCCCCACTCAATAATGATGTTACTCTCATGGAGACTTCCTCCCATTATGACTGCGCTATCCTCCACTGCCTCCACTACCTCCATGACTGCGCTGTTGATTTGGTTAATTTGTCCCCATACACAAGTATTGACCCCCATTCACACCAAGGAGGGGTTTATTCAACTTGATCCTATCTAGATGCACTGATCCACATTCACATCAGATGTGGTTTTATTCCTACTAAAGAGATTCATGGGTCCCTCTAGCCTATTATTCATCTATCTTATTGACAAAAACAAAATTTAATATTCTAACTAGCTAAAAGCTAATTAGGAATATTATAGGTGCTACAGGACCCCCAAGGGCTAAACCACCCTTCCAGGTGTCCAGACCTTGAGCTAACTTTATTTTTCACTGACTTGAACTCCTAGTCGCATGCACAAACCTGCATCCATGCGACTAAAAGCCTCCAGCTACATGCATAAACCTGCAAGGGAGTGACTGTAGTCTCAATTTCACAATTCTATGCCTGCTACCGTGAAATATGTGCCAACTTTTTAGGTCTAGACTCCAGGTCACTACCAAGAACTTTGATGAAACTTTCCAAAAAAACAAATGACATAAAGACAAAGCTTTCCATACAAAACTTAGACAAGAACTTGACCTAGAAAGGCCTAACCATGACAAACATTTTGTCAAACATATCATGAAGATGTAATCTACAGGTCCTAATTATAGATGTGAACATAGGGATCCCATACTTATCTGAGAATCTTCAAGAAGTTATAATGCCCTCTCACAATCGTTGCATTATCATCCATTAGGTCATACATCCATTAAACATTCATTTACTAATCAAAACATGATGAGATCCATAACTAAAGTCTGTCATAAAACCTTGCTTATAACCAACATATAACTTAAATAATAACAATGATAGAATAGCCATTAGAATCACATAATAACAAGCACAGTTTCTCATAAAACTCAAGACAAACATTCTTATTATTTGTGTACAAAATTCAACCAAGTTAGGGACTTCCACGTACCACCCGATCATAGATTGGATTGAACCAAAAAATTCTTTCAGCCAATCACCCTTTGCCATATTCCAAGCAAGAATGTGAGACTCACAACAAAACTGACCATGCTTCTCAGGATTTACCACATGTCCTACAAAAAACAGTCAAGGATTTCTAGGCCCGAAGCAAGCACCTATACAACTAGGCTTTATCGTATATCCCACCATATACCAGTCAAGGATTCCTAGGCCCAAACAAGAAACATACACTACCAGGCTTTACCATAACCCCACCATTACTAGTCCAGTGATCGCTAGGCCCTAAACAAGCATGGATTCCTCCAGATATCTCCACATAAACCATGAGGAATTTTCTCGTCTCCACTCTCACGCTTTACTGAATGTCCCACCTTTACCAGTCTAGGAACTTCTAGGCCTTTGGGAATTTTCTTGAGACCACCTCACTCACTTTCGAAACCATTTGAAAATCCAACTCAATCATGTAAAAGAACCCCATCACACCATGGGTATCCATAAATGGCAAGGCAAGGATGAAACCATTGTCACACCTAGAAAAACCAATGCCAATGACAACAAGAGAACCAAATATATACATGCACGTACCATACATCCATAAAATAGCTAGGAAATCACACAAGCAACCTGTTACCTAGAATTATTCCTACAGTAGATGCTTGATCCAAATTTTTCCTTGCTTGATCCTTGCTTTCCTTTACTTTCTTTCCCTTCCTTTGTGTTTCTTCCTCCAATGCTAGAGTGCTTCAAGAATGCTCTAAGTGTACAAGAGTATGAGAGATCTCCAACCCAAAGCTATCAAATGGTCATGAACTAATCCTCAAAATCCTTTTTATCAATGAGCCTATATTTTCTTCATTTTCCTCTATTATCCTTTCAATTTCCCTCTCATGCAAACCTGTGACCTTTCACCGTCCTTTTCTCCTAATTTCCATTATTTTCATAAATAAATGCCAATAAATGTCTTTTTTCCTTTTCCAAGCCTTTTCCAATGCCTTTTCCGATTTCCCCTTAGCCATAATAAACCAAATGAACACCCACTAGGATGTTTTTCCCAATGTTCAACTTGGAATACATGTCCCATGACCTTGGTCTTGTTTTGCCTTTATTAACTTTATTACTTGGAGTTTTGACCAGGGGCTGTAACAGAGAAAATGTTAGGGTGGTTTAGGTAAACTTGACTAGATCAAGTTACCAATAGTTTTGGGCTCCAGGTTTATGACAAACCATGTTTTTTCCCATGGTATTCATCTCCAATGTAGCCAATTCAAAGGCCAAACAAACTCAATGTTAAGTTTTCCTAGTGACCATTAGGATCCAAGTAACAACGTCTTTAGACACCACCACTTCTCTCAATGTTTCATGATCCTAACAACTAGTATCAAAGTGTGTGTCAGAATTGAGTAAATTAAGTTTTGGAGGTCATGGAGAATTTGTTGGGAAAAGGATGTGCATGTGCAGTGAATGACAATGATGGTCATGATAAAGGAGAATGATGCCTACTTAATGAGAGATCACATGGATTCGATGAGTATAAATGGTTTTGAAAAGGCAGTTTAAGGTATGGATTAGGAAAGATATAGTGAATGAGAGAGGTGGCTTGGATAAGAGAAAGAATGAAGATGGATTCAATGATGTTAAAGTTTAGTGAAGGAGCCAATGTGTGATGTGTGAACACCATAAGGGTTTTGGTCCAAGGCATGTATATTTCCCTAAGAAGTTGTAAGACTTGTTGTCCAGGCATACATGCTGTGCACAAGTACAAATATTGTAAGGCCTTAAGACTTTGATCAGGCATACATGTAGTATATGTAGAAATTATATTGTAGATTTGCAATTTCTCATGGATTTTTAATCAAAATCACAAGAAACAAAGCTACTCTATTGCTCTGCAGACATCAATTCATGATTTAGAACAAAAATTTATGACATGCAATGAGAAATCACACACATGCAACAAGTATTTTTATCTCGAGAAATAAATATGCTAAAAACCTTAATGCCTTTTGCATTAATAAGATTAAATGGAGATGTATTACAATTTCTTTGCTCATCTGAGCTCACCCTGCAAGTGCAAAACCTATCTCTCTGCTCATTGAAGGCCTCTGACCCAGACTTAGTCCATTGTTGCCTTGGCTCGAGGTCCTATTTTATTGAGTCGTTCCTTGAGGAATTGGGCCCCTATTATTTAGGAAATTCCTCCAATTGATTTCACAATTCCCTTAGGCTGGTCATCTGATTGCATGCAACACTTGTACACTCATAACTAATCTACAATTGATGTTACATTGCCTTGGAATCTCCATCTCAACTGGATAACTCGAATCTCTGCATGCACTAGCTATTTTGGGCCAATTGACCAGTTAACTGGATGATCACTAAGTTTGACTGAAGTCCCACTGCACAACTTGACCCTCCACTAGTTCTTCCAACAATTGGAACTAGTTTAATTGAAAACAAACTTAGATAACCAACCTTGATTGCTAAAAATTAGAAATCACACATGCTTAACTGAACTCTAAATCCTCCAACTCGAATTTACAGAGAAAATTGGGTGACACAAACTATGTAACTCAAGTTAACATCATCCAAGTTGTATGCTAATGTGGAAATTCAAAATTTCTCAATTTAATCAAGGCAAAATCAAATTGAGAATTTCTTGCTGCATTTTTCAGTAGTGTAGTGGTGCATGGAGTCATCAAGTTGTGGAATGGACCACTTGGATAGGTACTAGGGTGGCAGTGTAGTGGTATCCTAGCTTGAGGGGGGGAATGTGAGATATCAGGTGAGATGGCTCATGAATGATTGGGACTAGGTTAATCTCCTTGAGTCAAGTTTAAGGGGGGGATTGTTAGGGTGGTTTAGGTAAACTTGACTAGATCAAGTCACTAGTGGATTTGGGCTCAAGGTTTAAGACAACCCATAGTTTTTCCCATGGTTTTATTTTTCAATGTAGCCTATTTAAATGCCAAAGAAAATTTCAATTTTTCCTAGTGGTCATTAGGATCCAAGAAACAGAGTCTTTAGACACCACCACTTCTCTTGGTGTTTCATGATCCTAATAGAAAAATCTAGTTCATCAAAGTGAAAAAAAAAAAAAATTGCAAAAAATTTTGTTAATTTTTTCATGTTATGCTATTTAGTATAAGGAAATGTGTAATTCCTTCCATAATCATATCATCGTATATACAATGGTTTTTTTTTTGTGAATTAGAAGAGCCTTTCATTAATCAGAGAAACATTAGATGTAGCCTAACTTTTCAAAGTCCAAAAAATATCATTTATCATAAAATGATTACAAATCTTGGCCTATCAACTAAAGATACTAGGAAATTTACTAATCAACATCAAACTATTACTTACTGACAATAAATTGAGTGCAACAAATAACATAATTATTCGTTAAAGATCCAAGATGAAAACTTCAAGGTTTTTAGGTTGAGGAGGAAATACCTTCAATATTGGCTTGAATTTCCTTGAGTTGACTAAATTTTCTCCTTCTTATTAAACTAAGGCCTTGATGCTCTTGCACCTCTTTTTCTTATCCTCCTTGACCATCTTGGGGGGATCTTTAAAATAATGCATATGAACTCCTAAACTGGAATTTGAAGAACTCAAACCAAATTGAGCGTTATCTAATTAATGGTTTGGCATAAATTGTGGATATTTATTAAGGTAGGCCTTTGCCAAAATAATCATCCATGATACATCTAAATTTGTGTCTTTTATGAGGTCTTTAGTCTCATTCTCTTCTATTACTGAGTTAGTTAGCTCCTTTGGCATAGAATTTTGCAGATTACCTTTTGGATTCTTTTTCTCAAACTCTGTTGTGGGTAGTAGAGACTTGGATATACCTCTAGTAGTTTACTAGGGGGTTGATTGATTAATTTTTTACACTAGAGTGTCGTTCAGAGAGGAAACAAATGCAAACCTATTTTGAGTTTGTGGCTCCCAAAGGTCTCAAATTCCTTTTCCCTTATGGAAATTTTCCAAAACCCTCTCATTCTTTACGAGTTGATTGATCTGTTGGTAAATTATCTGCAATCATAGGATCGTCTTTAAAAATATGCCTACATTCATGACAACACTTGCATCTAATGGGACATTTTTCATAATCCATTGTTTGTTTCCAAAATATTATCCTAATAATAAATGTCTATTGAAGCTATAAGAGGCAATAAAATATTCATACAATCATAGATACTTGCATACGATGTGTATATCTCTCTCTTAATTGTGTCAAAAACCTTGACAAAGTTGTAACTAGTGAAAATGTGAAGTTGGGTTACACTTTTTGCCCTTTTTTGAGAATAAAAATCATTTTTTTTCTGTTCTTCGACTTTCTGCAAGCCAAAACAAATTTTCTGTTTAGAATTTCATTTTGTGATAAAAATAAAATTTGTCAGAAATTTTATTAGCTTTCTATTACTTATTTTTTGGAATTTTTTTATACACATTTGATATGTCAACTTAGTGTTTCTTTGAGTGTGTGATTTTAAAAATCAAAGGATTCATACGAAGTCATGTTAATACGCACTGTTGTATTCTTTGAAACTTTGTGTTTTTGAGAAACAAAATGTGTTACAACAATATATACAGAGTCTACTTCGGTTTCATTATATTTACAAGGCCAACTGATGCATATCATAATTACTAGAATTTTTTGAACTGGTCCAATATGAAAAAACTGCATATTTAGAATATGTTTCGTGACGCACAAAATTTCTTAACATATAAGTTATAAACTAAAAATATAAAAACTACCCATAACAGACAACGAACCAATGTAATGCACCATAATTTTTTCAATTTTTTTACAGTGTATTTTGGAAGATACAGAATTATGATTTCACTGAATAATAATGACCTTCAGAAATTGTTTGCACCTGTTTTATTACAATATTAATTAAAATTAGTAAATATTTATGAAATTCCATAAAAGTTATAATTCCTAAAAGTAGATTGAATTCTGAAAATGCTTGTCTTGGTTCCGACAATTAGTTCAGAATGTTTCATGGAGTTTAATCAGTCCAAAGTTAAAGATATGTATTTAGATATTGGCTCTGCGTAATTTCATACGTGTTAGTTCGACCGAACTCTTAAAAAAATTTCGGTCGAATTTTCTTTTGCGCCGACAGCCCGTCAAGTCTAACGACATAAAAGTTTGGCCGAATTTTTTATAAAAGTTCGGCCAAACTTTTACCTGACTTTCCGTCGGCCGGAAAATACCACGAAGCCCCTCCAAAAAACATTTCACAGCAATATAAATTGTCGCGCAATTTATTTTCACATATTTTCATGTATTTGGTTTGATTTTGCAAAGAATTTTTTTTGGGTTAAGGACTTTTCTTGGAGGTACATTCAAAGGACATTTTTGCAAAGGATTTTTTTGGGTTTAAGGAATTTTCTTAGAAAATGTTAGAAAATGTTGACACT
Source organism: Pinus albicaulis (assembly GCA_034641835.2). Taxonomy (NCBI): domain Eukaryota; kingdom Viridiplantae; phylum Streptophyta; class Pinopsida; order Pinales; family Pinaceae; genus Pinus; species Pinus albicaulis. The sequence continues at coordinate 10,005 of JAXQQM020069398.1, read as the reverse complement.
GACACATATGGAGATAAAAGAGCTGACCATGTTATACGATATCGTGTTAAATGCATTTTTGATACGTACTTCATAAAGGAAAATGTGATAGTTCAAGCCCAAATGTTTGAAGGTCTCTTATCATTAAGGAAATTAAAAAAAGCTACAACTTTATTGGGTATTCGAAAATCAACAAAAGATAAAAAAATGAAGGAAAATGTGATACAAAATATAAATAGTGCTATAAATTCAATTAGAAGATCTAGATAGAAAAATGTTTCAGTTGTACGTAGAGAAATACATATGGCAGTGGTTTCATCAAGTACTAAAGAGAATCGCTTGGTAAAATCTATGGCACGAGCATTAGGAACCTCATGAAAAACTTTGCACAAACATCGAAAATTTTGGTTGCAAATAGATGTAAATGATGAACTCGCTTGTTAGAGAGATGTTTGTAGGCAACCATACAAAGAGAGATTTGGAGAAAATGTTAAAAAAATAATATATGAATATTGGAAGAAAAATTCACGTTTTTCGCCAAATGCAAGGGATGTGATGCGAAGAAGAATAACACGAAATCAATACGAACAACATGAAAAACATTCCTTGGAAACCACTCAGATAGAGTTGTTCAACAAGTTCAAAGAAGAGAATCATGAAATTCATGTCTCAATCAGTGCTTTTGATCAACAAAAACCATGGTATGTAAAACCTATCACCGTATGCAACACTTGTTGTTGTCATTATCATGTGGAATTTGAGTTATATTATGACACATTCCTTAATTTTGGTAGAACATTTTGGAAAGATTCACCTCCTTCTTCCACTATCCATGATTTCATATCTCAAATTCTATGTGAAAGAGAAAGTGATGAATTATTTTATGAAAAGAAATGTGTTGGTGGTAAAAAATGCAATGATTGTGGAAATTTAACTAAATTTCAAAACAAATATCATATTGATATAAATGATCAATCATTGTCCAACATGAAAGTGAAATGGAAGATATATGAATATATCCATACAATGATTCAAGGTTCAAATAGTGCTAAAAGAATTGAATTACAAGAAGAAGAAAAAATTTGCAATAGATTTTTTGAGAAAGTTTGAGGCATAAATTTATAAATACACTGAGCATTCTCATAGAGCTTGATGGCAAGACTTGAAATTCAAAAAATTCCGTGATTTTTTTCCACCAGGGACCATTTTGTCAGTAATTGATTTTGCAGAAAACTACACATTTGTTCCACAAGAAGAAATTCAGAGTGAATACTATCATTATGACCAAGTCTTCATGCACATCCATATTCTATATAGACATGCTGAAAAAAACGTCGATCATATAGAAAGCACTAGTGAAAATCGACATGTTATTAAAGAATATCACTTTATATCGGTGATGATTGTACACATGATACATATTTTGTACAACACTGTTTTGGAAAGATTTATGACTCCTTGAAAAGTTGTGGAATAAAATTCAATGAACATTTGCTATGGTCAGATGGATGCACGGGTCAATTCAAATCTTCACGATCATTCTGTTTATTGTGTTGTCTTCATAAGAAAACCTGCATTAAACATTGTTGGAATTTCTTTGAGACTGGCCATGGAAAAGGAGAACATGATGGTGCAAGGGCATGCATAAAACGAGCACTTCGAAGATATTAAATGAACCCCTCTACAAACCAACTTGTGGATGCTAAAGAAGTTGTTCATTGGTGCATCGCTGCTCTAAGCCATGAGACTAACTGATAAAGGGAAGTGAGAAGGTACATTCAATTTAATTTTTATTGGATATCTAATTTTAAACAGTGTACATTTATCAAAATGATTATCTTTGATGGTATTTTGATATCATATTTACATTCTTCTTTGAATTTTTTATCTATAGGTTTTTTTGGCATATTGGGATCAAAGATGTCGATAGATCAATTGGAAATGACATTGAAACAATAAAAGGGACTCGAAAATTGCATTCAATTAAAACAAAGTTGTCCACAAATGTGTTTGCATTGGATAAAAAAAAAAATTCTTGTTTTTGTCATGTTTGCATAGACAACGCAGAATCTAATGACGTTTGTGAAAACAAAATGTATGTAAAAGATTGGAAACATACAGAGCTAAAAACAAAGGGGAAAATTTTCATTGAAATGTTTGAAGAAATGCAATTAGAGGAGACTACAATATCATCTAATGGTGATCGAGTTTCTGATCTTGTTAGAGAAGGTAACATTTGAATTTCTTTCAAATGATAGAGATCTAGAAATAAATTTAAATACATAAGTTTGTTAAGTTTGTTTTATTGTGCAAGAGATGTTTTTGTTGTAATTGCACCTACTGACAACGATAAAAATGTTAATTATTATTTGATGCATTGAACTGAACGAAAAATTAAATTATTAGAAAACTATAATGATCACGGGTTTCCATATGAAAGAGGATCTATTATACTGAAAGGTTATTTTTTCAAACAAACTATTCAAAGTGGGGATTTTGTTTACTTTGAAGACTATGAACCTGATGTCATAAGTTGTCAATATAGTCACTTGGTGTGTGCAGCACTGATAAAATTGATAAAGGTTCAATCAAAGTAAAAAAACGAAAATTAAGAAATGGAAAATGTCAAAATCCGATCATGAATGGATCATTGAAGATGGCATTCCATTGAATTTTTTTTTATTGAACTTTCCAACAATTTCTTCTCTTTGGATTCATGTTTTAGAACTTCCAGAACTCAACTAAAAATTGAGCTGCCTTGTTATGTTATCTGTGCAAGTGTTTGCACATGTACATTGCTTTGGTACATGCACACTAGTATCAATTGAAAGTATCTTTTCTATGTGCATTAATGAAAAATGTTTCAAGTACTGGATATATGTGTTCTAGCAGTATATATATATGTTCTAGAATGCAATTAAAACTTAAAGTAGTTTTTCTATGTGCATTAATGAAAAATGTTGCAAGTATTGGATATATATGTTCTAGAATAAAATTAACTGAAAGTAGTTTTTCTGTGTGCGTTGATGAAAAATGTTGCACGTATTGGATATATACATGTTCTAGGAAATGAACTAAAAGTAGTTTTTCTATGTGCATTGATGAAAAATGTTGCATGTATTGGATATATATATGTTCTAGAATGCAATTAATTGTTCAAGTAGTTTTACTATGTTCATTGATGAAAAATGTTTCACGTACTGAATATATATGTTCTAGAATGCAATTAACTGAAAGTAGCTAAATTCTATTGGCATTGATGAAAAATGTTGAAGTATTGGATGTATACATGTTCTAGAAAGCAATTAACTATTCAAGTAGCTTTTCTATGTGCATTGATGAAAAATGTTGCACATACTGGATATATATGTTCTAGAATGGAATTAACTGAAAGTAGCTTTTCTATACATGTATTGATGAAAAATGTTGCACGTACTGGATATATATACATTTTAGAATGCATTTTTAAAATTTTATAATTGTTTTCAACACATCTAACAAGACCTAGAATCTTATGATTCTTTATATATATATATATATATATATATATATATATATATATATATATATATATATATATATATATTGTACTTCAATCGTTTTCACATATATATTCAAACATGTGTAAAATCATTTATACATGTACATATATTCATGTGAATTTTTGTTTGTTTGGAAAACGACAATTTTAATTTTAAAAACAAAACATAATATCATAATCACATGCCAAATGTAGTTCAACCATCCAAAACTTGAGCTTTAAAAACTTTTTGATTATATCACAACATTACCTCACATTCCATGCCAATTGTAGTTCAACTATCCAATAAAAACATTTAACATTATATCACATGCCAAATGCAGATCAACCATACAAAATTTAAGTTTTAATTTAACAAAACATTATAGATCACAACATTACTTCACATGCCAAATGTAGTTCAACCATCCAAAACTTAAGTTTTAAAAACAATTTACAAATTATAACACAACATTACTTCACACGCCAAATGTAGTTCAAAAGCAAAACATTAATATAGATCAGAACATTACTTCACATGCCAAATGTAGTTCAACCATCCAAAACTTAAGTTTTAAAAAACAAAACAAATTATAAAAAAACATTACTTCACATGCAAAATGTAGTTCAACCATCCAAAAATTGAGTTTTTCAAAAGAAAAACATTAATATAGATCACAATATAACTCCACATGCCAAATGTAGTTCTTGACCATCCAAAACTTAAGCTTTAAAAACAAAACAAATTATAATACAACATTACTTCACATGCCAAATGTAGTTCAACCATCCAAAACTTGAGTTATAAAAACAAAACATAATAGATCAAAAGTATCAAAACTTTTTAAAAACAAAACATTATAGATCACAAGTATCAAGTATCAAGTAACATTACTTCACATGCCAAATGTAGTTCAACCGTAAAAATTTAAAAAATAAATAAATTATTTAACACAACATTACTTCACATCACATGCCAAATGTAGTTCAACCATCCAAAACTTTAGTTTTAAAAACAAAACAAATTATATATAACACGGTAACATTACTTCACATGCCAAATGTAGTTCAACCATCCAAAAATTAAGTTTTAAAAACATTATATATCACATTCACATGTACCAAATGTAGTTCACATAAAATATGTCCAGAATTTGTTTTTCTCACAAGTATCAAGTATCAAGTTATATATGACTGCATCTAGATAAGAATATATATAAAAAGTAAATTTAAGACTAAATCTATTGAAAATATAACGTTGCACGTGTTCATGTGCATCATCCATCAAATAGTGCATGTGAATCATCCATCAAATATAGATGGATGTAATGTCTTTCCCAGCAAAGTCACAATCGTCAATCTATCCTGCAAAGCATGGGGAACTTGTACACAATGTGTACAAACATTAAAATTTGATGTTTTAAAATTGAGTGAGAATATATAGAACTTCATGTAAAAAACAAAATGTAAAAAAAAATCACACAATACCTCATGAGGTTCCCTCTTCATTTGTTGCTCGTCCACTACAACTTCCCCCACGGGAACATCTCCAACAATAAACTATATATATATATATATATATATATATATATATATATATATATATATATTAAAAAATTTCAAATGAAAATGCATATATATAAACTTATTTTCAATAATATTAAAAAAAGTTAGACAACTTGTTCAAATGGTTGAAATGGTGTGGATGTTACTATCTCCATAGCTAGAGTCCACGAAGAAAAGAAAACCTTTATAGAAACCTAAAATTCAAAAATTTTAGAAGTATAAAATAACTCAAGATCAAGATCTCAATTTATAATAAAACTTTTAAAACTCAATTTATAAATTATAACTTAAAAACATATATTTAAGTGAAAAAATGAATACTTCTGCTGGTTGATTTGGCACATCTCCTAATAGAGGCTCCAAAAGAAAATCTCCAAAAACCTAAAATTCAAAAACTTTAAAATAACTCAAAATCTCTAGATCTCAATTTATAATAAAATTTTTAAACTTCAATTTATAACTTATAACTTAGAAAAAATATATGTATAAGTGAAAAATTGAATACTTGTGCTAGTGGATTTGGCACATCTCCCAAGAGTGGTTCAGAAATAAAATCTCCAAAACCCTAAAATTCAAAAAAATTAAAATAACTTAAGATATAGATATATCTCATTTTTTAACAAAACTTTTTGAGGTGGAATATATAACTTAAAAACATAATTTTTAAAAGTGAAAAATTGTCCATACTTGTGATTGTGGATTTGGAAATCTTCGAAGGAAGTAGAAGGTACATCTCCCAAAGAAGAAGAAGGTATTTCCATCCCAAAAACATCGGACGGAATCAGAATATGTTAAAAAAATTTATTATATATATGTACATGTACATGTGTGCACAATTATTTATTTTAAAAAGATCTCATCATGTTTCGATATATATAATAATATATAAAAAAGAAATTGTACATGATCATGTTCACTTAAAAAACACTAACATTTGCCAACATATCTTGATGGTGAGAACCATCTTGATTGTATGATTGATGGTGAGACCCATCTTGATTGTTTGAACCAGAGGTTCCGACCATGATACTAACATTTTCTTCATTCATCAAACGTGACAACTGCAAATGGTGTTAACATGTAATGATACATTTTTGTTAGATTAATGTATACAAACAAATGTATGTATATGTGTATTTATTACAAATTGTACATGTGTTAAAATAATTGAACCCTAACCATTAACACATATTGTTCCCATGCCCTCTTCCTCATGAACAATTATGTCCTGCCAACCATTGCGAAAATTTTTTGCATATGTTTTGAGATCTTCAATACTCATGTTTTCAATATATTCATCTGTATAATACACAAAAATAGCTCGTGCATTCTCACATGCTCTTTGTCGATTCAGACAAACATCAAGTCCACCCAATCCACTGTGAATATTGTCAATGATGGCATCTCTTGGTTCTCAACTAATTTAAGAAGTGGCTTCCATATCTGATCGCAAAGTTTCGACACGAAAATGTTGACTAATCAATGGTGGCTCAGGGAAAGGAAACCCAACGTCACACCTAACGCCCCTACGATCACACACTTGACCTTTCCGAGGACCAAAAAATTTAGAGGGAAGGTCATTGTAATTGAGTTTCATTTGCAAAAATAATTTTGCGTAAAATAATTTTACAAAATAAAGTAACCTCATTGTTCCATGCACTAGTAAAAATGATGAAATTAATGACTAGGGTGACTAAAAATTTAGTCACCGCAATTATTTTAAGTGAATTACTACTAAATTTGAGCAATTTTAAGTGATCGTACCTAAAATGACTAACTTAATGACTAATTTAGTCTAGAATAAAATATATGACTAGATATGACTAGACTAAAGCGACTAACTTAAATGACCAATTTAGTCTAGGAATAAAATATACGACTGGATAATAAGTGACTAAACTAAAAGCGACTAACTTAAATGACTAATTTAGTTTAGGGATAATATATATGACTAGATAATAAGTAACTAAACTAAAAGTGACTAACTTAAATGACTAATTTAGTCTAGGATTAAAATATATGACTATATAATAAGTAACAAACTTAATAATGATTAATGTAAATGAATATTATAGTCCAAGAATAAAAACACGACCAAATAACAAGTACAACAAGTATATGAATTAGTCATTTATGTGAGTAATTTTTAGTTGTGTCACTCTATAAATAGAAAATTTCAATTTTGATGCCGAAGTGTTACATTTCACTACATGGGTCTCTGAATCCATTTGCAGAATTGAAATTTAGAGACAAAGGAGTCTCTGAATTTACAGTGTTAAAATTCTGAATACCCTTTTGTCTCTAAATTTTAACACTGCAAATGGATTCATCTACAATTATCATAATTGCATGTATCACCTTCATTATAATTTTAGTAAAGATAATATTTAGATAGCCAAATTAATATTTATATTTATGTGTAATCTTTGGTCATAAATTAGTTTAATTTTTAAACTTCATTGATTTATGTTAAAAGTGTGAGCTCATTTAAATCTAGTATTAAATCGTCATACTTGCATTAGGTAAATACTAAATAGATAAACCTAAAATATATATTTATAGACCTATTTAGTAAATAAGTATAAACCTTTATTAATTTAGGTATGAACCTTAATTATTTTTTTAATGTTGTATGAACCTTTTTTTTTTGTCAGTCAATGTTCTATTCATGTAGGAAAAAAGAACTACATAATGTAGCTTACAAAACAGGTGGTCTCACCCCGACTAGGTTTGTTGACCAAAATTTGCACCAGATGACAAAAATACAAAAGAGTGACTAGGGACATTCTCCATAAATGGTTGGGCCAGAGGCACATAAACACATATAAAACATAAAGAACACCAGATAGGATATTAGTCGTATGACGTGATGGATGCAGGGTTGTCCGGGGTTGTTCCTGGAGGTGGTGGAGGATAAAAGTCACATTGAACGTGCCCTTCAAAGTGTGCCAACCAAGTGTCCATATTTTTTACTTTCTCATGAGTGAGTTGATCATTAATGCATTCAGTCCAATGTTGCCATCTTCTCATGGACTTGCATAAATTTTGGTGGGTAGCAACCACTAGTAAGTCTACACATTTACAATTTTACCCCTACACAAGTATTCCTATCACTTACATGTTATTCCTATCCATTTTTTATGCATAGACTTTCTTAAATGATGGGAAGTAAATGATGGTAAATATGTTATTTACTTACTTCAAAGCTTAAGATTTAAAAATCACTACAAAAATATCTAAAAAGAAAAAAATAGTTATATTACAACCATATCCATAAATTATGGCATAAAATATGCGAGTGAATCCACATAACATTATCTTCTCTAAAAGTTGTAATAATGCCAAATTACCAGTCAATCAAATATTTGAAAACTTTCCTAATAATACTGAAAAATTAATATTTTTTTTCAAAGTTGAACATTGCAAGTCAATACTAAACTAATAGTTGTCAACATACAAATTGATTACTAGAGCCCTCCCTTGGTAAAGAATAATAAAGCATTGAACAACTTCTAAAATATTATGGGTTGAAAGAATTTGTCATCTTTATGACACAAAGAGAGTTATAAATAAATATTACTTTCTCTTGAAATGTCCTATACACACCCACATTAGATCACAATTCAAACTATCATTATTTTTAACTTATTAATTCATCACAATTATAAATTTAGAAATAATTATCTTTTATATATATAATTTTATTTACAATAAAAATTAAATTATATATTTAAAAATATAAACTAACTATTTAAACCTAAGATACCTACCATTATTTTAACCCTTTAATTCATCATGATTATAAATTTAAAAATATTTATCCTTTTTATATATAATTTTTTTTACAATAAAAAATCAAATTATATATCTAAAAATATAAATTAAATATTAAAACAAATACCTACCATTATCTTAATTTATTAATTCATCATAACTATAAATTTAAAAATATTTATCTTTTTTATATATAAATTTTTTACAATGAAAAATTAAATTATATATTTAAAAATATAAAATAAATATTTAAGCCAAGTACCAATGTACCAATGAGAAATAACTTTTACACTAAACTCCTAAAAACGCTCTCATTACAACTACAACTCAGTGCACCCACTCAATTCCAGCCCACATGAAAGAACACAATGCGCGGGAAAAAAATATACAAACACTGAGCGGGAAGAAAATATACAAAAGAGAGCACACTACGCGGGAAGAAGATATACAGAGAAAGAGCACACTGCAGAAAATACCTGGAGTGCTCTTGCTGTCAAATTTTCCTCCATATTCGCCTCGGCGACCGCCACAGTCCAGGACTACGTTGGAGCTTCTTCAGCCGAATTTAGAGCCAAGACGGCCCCATTTGCCATGAACAAAAATCCATAAACCATGGACGAAGAGGTAGCAGATTCGATTATCACAAATTTATAATCAAGTCGGATTGCCCCGAAGTGCAGATTTTGTTTATATCCAGTTCCAATATTTCTTATTTCTTGATTCAAATGCAAGAAAAAGATCCCGGGAAGAATATGCACGGCTTTCCAGTGGATTCGTAACGGAAAGCCGTGGCAGGAATTAGGCATAGAATGGAGTAGTTCCATAAGGACCACCGCTGGATTTCGTTCCATCAATTCCTGCCAAAGAGCCCAATTACCGTGCCGACTGAAAAACCCCTCTCGAATAAGTAAGTATGCAAGAATCCGATTTTGTTGCTTTTTGAATGTCGGTTCAAATCCCATTTTGAACTGGCCTGGATAGATGCCCATCTTTCAATAACTTTTTGAATCAGTAGTCTGTTATGTTATGCAATCTGAATTTTAGCCAGTGGGGATTACCTTAGAAGTTATACAGCTGGTTATGTTTAGATAAATTTCTTAATCATAATGTACCAAGTTTTATATGGTGAATCCCTGAGCTGGAGTTATAAAGTAAATTTTCCTCAT